>SSNS01000545.1:65350-79797 GCA_006937985.1 Aphyosemion australe | reverse complement strand
CCCCACCCCAGTCTCACGCATGGAAAACTTCAAAAGTTGGGAGCCCTGGTCTTGGACCTCCGGCTGCACAGAAAGTAAATCCGCCGTTTTTTCTTCTCACTAAGATTTTTGTTGTCCAATGTGGAGAATGAAGAAGTGGAGTGGAGAGTCCCAAATGTTCATTTTTCTGAGCCTCACAAATTTTAAAGTTTTATTCCCTTTAAGGACGAGTGGTGTGGCAGTATTTTCACGTTTCGCGTTGTCACTCCGTCGGCCGTGTGTGTGTGGGGGTGTTTGATAGCGTGTGAATAGTCAAAGGCAGATGCCTCACGCTCAATGCATGAAAGAGGTCATGTACAGCTTGGTGGAAAACTCTCCCCACATGTTTTAAAAATGCTAATATGGCGTCTCTGCTACGCTAAATAATAATTTCTCTATCAAACTACAAAATTGTCCGACTGGGGTGGAGTGTAAACTCTTGCTCAGTGGAGGGGGCAGGGTTTGCAGAGCTTCATTTAGATTTAAAGAGACAGTACCAAAACGGCTCATTTTCAGACTGCTGTGATCCCAAGATGGCAGCCCTACTAGTCTACTGTTTGTTTGTCAGTCCCTGTTTTACATTTTTGTATTTGTCTGATCTTATAGTTAATATTTTCTTTCCATTTTGTGAAAACTTTGAAGCAGATGATATAAGTAACACTCTCGTTGTTTTTGGGAAGTTTGTGACTAATGGAATTTGACGGATGGTCCCGGATTATTTCTCAACCTCAATTCTTGCTGCGAAGATATTGCGGCCTGTATCCTGAGATAAATCCTGTTTGACCACATTCCTAGATAACAAAGGAAATGCTGTGTGGAGTGGCTGATCCCAAACTTCTCACAAACTACAGCAACCCACAAACTTCAACCATATTCAGCCTGGATCCTTCTCGCCTTGACCCGCGACCATCCTCTGTCGGTGGCTCGGACCTTCACTGGCCTGGTAAGAGCCCTTCATCATTTTTGGCTGTGGTCCTGCGGGTTTCTGTCTAGCCCTTCCTGGAATTCTGCTGGTCTCTGCCTGGCTTTATCTGTTTCTGACAGCCTGAACTGGCTTTCCATCATCTTCGGACTGGATTGCTAGTCCAGTCAACTTGGCTTGTGTCTGCTGAGCCCGCTTGGATCCTGGTTCTCCTGTGGCTTCCATTACTTAGCCCAGTTACAGTCACAAAGCTTGGTTCTGCTTTGACTTTCTGGCTGAGCCTGTTTTCAGTACCTGGAGCTCGGCTGCGTGGCTTATCTTGTTGTCAAGTAGGTGCTAAATGCAACACCTCCTGGGGCCAGAGCTTTCAACACCTTTCCTTTAACCTGGACTAATTTCTGAACCACTCACAAGCATTATTCTGCTGAGTTGATGCTTTGTAAGATAGGAGACTGAAGATTGTTTGCTTCAAGGGGACGTGAAACCTGAAGAGGATTCATCTCACAAAGGACTCTTACTCTTACTGGATCACACACCTAAACCCAGCTCGACCCTTCTGCAACCCCCAGGATCTGTCAGAGTCTTCAACACCTTCCTGGAAACTAATTCCTGTTCATTTATTGCTCACATTCTGCTGACCCTGTGTTTTATAAGATGAAGATTATAATGTTTTTGGTAGCCTCATTGTTTATTCTGGCTGTTTTGGACTTGGGACCATGTTGTGTCCCCTTGGTGAATATTAATATGCTCAGAATGAGGGATACTTATTATCGCGGCACCAATTCTCACTTAGCTGAGGATACTGAAACTAGACCAACTGACTTTGCTCTGATGTTTAACTTGTGGTCAAACCTGCCTGCAGAAGTACCCAACCTCAAACCTTTTCTTGCTTTACACAATCTTACTCTCTCACTACACAAAACCCACCTCATGGATTCAACATACGTTATGACTACCCCTAAATGTCAAGTGAAACGCAGATTGATGATTGTCTTACTTTTACTATTATCTGGAAATGTGCAACCAAACCCTGGACCTGAGCTACAATGTACACAAACTCCTGCTGATTTCCAACAATTGTCTGGTCTCAAAATTGTTCATCTGAACGTTCGCAGCTTATTACCAAAGATAGACATGGTCAGAATCTGGATTAAATCAACAGCTGCAGCCATTGTAATCATTTCTGAAACGTGGCTGACTAAATCCATAACTAATGAGGATATCAACACAGCTGAATACAATGTTTATCGCACAGACCGGCCGAACAAAGGTGGGGGAGTAGCTATTTATGTTAGATTAAGATTGAATGCATCAATAGTCTTGTCTAAGTCTATCTGTAAACAAATGGAGTTTCTGGCTTTAAATGTGGAAATTGCTAAATCACTTTCTATAACTGTTGCTGGGTGCTATAGGCCTCCATCGGCTCCCAAGGAGGCATTATCATCCTTAAAACATCTCCTGTCCAAATTAAATTATAACGAACTCCTACTGGCTGATTTCAACTGGGACTGGCAAAATGCAGTTTCAGATTAATTCAAAAGCTTCTGTGACTCCATTAATCTCAACCAGTTGGTCAACCAACCCACAAGACCCAATCTTAAGACTCCTGATAAGTCCACCTTGATTGATTTAATTTTAACAAATGTCCCTCATAAATTCTCATCATTAGACATTTTCTGCAATGACTTGAGTGACCATTGTGTTGTTGCCACTTGCAGGAGCACTAAAATGCCTAAATCGAAATCACGCATCATTTGCAAGAGACATTTTAAACAATTCAGTGAACAAGCTTTTTATAAGGATTTGTCCTTGGTTAATTGGAGGCGAATAGATTTGTTACCAGATGTCGAGCTAGCATGGGCATTCTTCAAAGAGACTTTCATGGAAATTGTAAATAAGCACGCCCCCTTCAGGAAACTCAGAATCAAAGGACGAGAAAACCCCCGGTTCACCCCCGAGCTGTCAAATATTATCCATCAGCGTAATGTGGCATGGGCCAAAGCCAGAAAAGGAAACCTTCCCTCTGATTGGGCTATCTTTAAACAACTAAGAAATAAATGTACTACTCTCATCAAAAAGGCCAAATCAGACTATTACTTATCTATCACAACTGAGAACCTAAATAATCCACAGAAATTTTGGAAAGTCATTAAGTCTTTATCTGTCAACTTAACTTCTCATGCTCTTCCAAAATTTGTCCTAAATGACTCTGTCCCGGTGCATGATAAAGCTGAGGTTTTAAACTGTTTTAACAAGCATTTTATCTCATCTGGTTCAGTGTCTACTTCTACTGGAACACCATCTGTGTCCCCCTGCACAGATTCCCAAATGATCCCTGGTGCCTCTTTTAACTTTGTTCCGTTTACTGTAGAGCAAGTGCATAAAATTATTAGAACTCTGGATCCCAGAAAACCCTCTGGCCCAAACATGATAGAACCCTATTTTTTGAAAATGGCTGCTGATTTCATTGCAGAACCTCTTACAGTTCTTTTTAACCTTTCTATCAAAAACAAACAAATACCATCAGTTTGGAAGTCTGCTTTTGTGACTCCTTTACTAAAAGGTGGTGACCCAGCTCTATTAACAAATTACAGACCAATATCTAATCTGTGTGCCCTGGCAAAAACTCTAGAGACCCTAGTAAGTGAACAATTGAAAGACTTTTTATATTCAAATGACCTTCTCTCAAGTCTGCAATCAGGTTTCAGAAAAAAGCACAGCACCGTCACTGCAGCCACAAAGGTGATCAATGACATTCTTGTTGCTCTGGATAAAAAGCAGTACTGTGCCTCACTTTTTATTGATCTGTCAAAAGCCTTTGACACTGTAGACCATGCTGTTTTAAAACAAAAGCTTCTTTGTTTGGGATTGTCTGAACATGCGATCTCATGGCTCACAGACTACTTCAAGGACAGAACTCAATGCATTAAATGTGATGGGTTGTCCTCTGAATTTTTAAGTATCCACAAGACCACAGGGATCAGTTTTGGGACCCCTCTTATTCAATATGTATATTAATGACATAGGACAAAATGTGTCGGATGCTAATATGCACTTTTACGCTGATGACTCAATCATTTACTGTTTTGGAACATCCCCCACTAAAGCTATTGAATTCTTACAGAAAACTTTTAATGAGGTCCAACAAACATTTCTGCAGTTAAAATTGGTCCTCAATGCTGACAAGACTAAACTAATGTTGTTCTCAAACTCTAAAAAAAGACCTCTAAGTATGCCCCCAGTGACCACTCTGGAGGGAAATATCATAGAGATGGTCCACACATACAAACACCTTGGTGTCTGGCTCGATGACTCCCTCTCCTTCAAGCCCCATATAGATAATCTTGTGAAGAAACTCAAACTGGGTTTCTTTTTTCGAAATAAACTGTGTTTTTCTTTTGAGGCAAAAAAAACGACTGGTTACTGCAACATTTCTGTCTATTCTGGATTATGGAGACCTTTTGTATATGAATGCCTCAGCACAGTGTCTTGGTAAGATTGATGTGGTTTATCACAGTCTGCGTGCAAACGATCAGTTGTTACTCTGTGTTCCATTTGCTCGCACTGAACTGGGCAAAAGGGCTTTTGCTCACTCTGCTCCTTCTGCATGGAACAGGCTGCAAGAAAACTGGAAACTAACCAAGTTTATCTCCTTGAATACATTTAAAACCAGACAGAGAGCCCTTGAGACAGATTCCCTCTGTTGTAACTGCCTTCTGTAATTTTGTACATAACATTTCTGTGTAAGTGAAAAAAAAATGGAAAAAAAATTGTAACTGTAACTTTTGCTGCCTCTTGGCCAGGACTCCCTTGAAAATGAGATTTTTAATCACAATGGGACCTTCCAGGTTAAATGAGGAATAATAAAAAAACAAAAACAAATAAAAGACAGAGGTAGATGAGGGGTCTGTAGAGCAACAATAATGAGGAATTCAGACCTAAGAACTGCAGTTTCACTGTACATGGACCACAACTGAATGATTTACATCCAAAAAGGAAGGATTTAAAAGCATGATATGTCTACTTTAAAGCGTTTCACTTTACACTGGAGCCGGTGTCGAATTACAAATGCCAGCACTGCAGCGTTAGCTTAGCACAAACTTGGCAACCTCACAGGCTCACTGATTGTAAACAATAACTACGTCCCTCTTTAGTTCTTTTGAAATGAGAAAAATTAACAACCCCCCCCAGCTGGCTGAGAATGAAATCTGTTTCAATGTAACTATTTTTTCCAATATTATTAGACTGTTTTGTGATTATTTCCCTGGAGAATTCTTACATATTGCTGCTTTAAGTAAATGGTAAACACCTATGTTGCATCTTAACCTTTTCTACTGTAAAACATTTGAATGTTTACTGTTAATGGACTGTGAATTGTACTTTGTTTTCAAGGAAGCCATACTGGACCACCCTTTGCGAACCATCTCCTATATAGCTGACATTGGCCACGTTGTGGTTCTGATGGCCAGGCAAAGGTTGACTAAGCAGGCCTCTCAGGATAATGAGGAGGTCTCAAACTCGAGTCAAGACAACAAGAGACAGTACACAATGATATGTCATCTGTTTGAGACTGAGGATGTGAGTCCAGGAGGATGCTATGTTCATTCCATAGTCAATTCATAATTTCAAATGACTGGAAAATATTGTCACAATTTATTATTATTGACGAGTTCTTAGTTTGTTATTTCTTCTAGGCCCAATTGATTGCCCAGTCCATTGGGCAAACTTTCAGTGTGGCTTACCAGGAATTCTTGAAGGCAAATGGCATAAACCCGGAGGCCCTGAGTCAAAAAGAATACAGCAACCTTCTAAGCACTCGGGACATGTATAATAATGACCTGGTCCACTTTTCTAAGTCTGAAAACTGCAAAGATGTAAGTATAATGTAAATTATTCATCTTAAAAGTTGTTTCCCAAAGAGGTTTTGAGTGTGTATTTTGTTGTAATTGATTAAAGTGGCATTTAATTAGAAAAAATGATCTATCATATCTAGCTAATATCCTATGATGGACATTGATTATGTTACATTACAACTGCATGTTGGACTAATCTGAAGACACATTTTATCCAACCATATTCTAACCCATCCATCATATTTGGTGTAAATATTCCTCCCATCCCCCCACCACCACACACACACACACACACACACACACAGCCATTGAAAGGATACTGTGAAACAACCGTAAAAACGTTATCCCGTTGTTGGGTCAAAGGTTTATTAGCTCCACCCTCCCATATTCCTGTCAGAATTGACAAAGCTCCTCGGGTGAGAAGCAAAATGTCTTCAAGAAACCAAAGAAGTCCAGTTGCTTTCATTTGAACACTTTTGGATTCTTTCAGAAAATGAAATAAGTCAAAAAAGGTAATCAGAAGAAATATCCATATCCAATTATCACTTGGTGTGACTACTTATTTTATTCAAAACTTTCCAGAAAGGAAGTAGCTTGTTTCAAACATGATGAAAAGTACATTTAAACAAACATTTGAAAATAACCTTCATCCTGCTCCGTTGCTGCCACCAGACAAACATCTTCTCAGCTCTCTTCAGCAAACAAATTAAATGTTTTAAGCTTTGACTCATTTCTCCAGAGTGTTTCTTGAGGTTTCTCTGTGCGTTAATTCTCGTAGTTTGTGCTTAATCAACTTACATTAGAAGTCTTCATTTTACACAAAAATAATTTTAAATGTGTTGTGAATATCACTGGAAATATATTTACAATACTGCAGGGAGATAAGATAAGACAATAATATATCTTAAAAATAAATTGATTTTAACTTTAATATAAATGAATGTTTCAGGAACACCAGTGTAATTTTTACAAGCTATCTGGAAACAATGAGTGAAAACAGAAACAAAAGCAGCAATAAAAAGGCACTGCTGACATTAAACTGTCTTTTAAAACTTTACCTTGGTATCGGGGAGGGCTGATACCAACCTGCACATATAACAAACCTGGGGGCTGTTCCACGAAGCGAGCTAATCCCAAAAACCAGGTTTAACTGCCCCAGAGTCGGTTTTACCAACGTGGCTAGCCTGAAGCCCCTCCCATTCACCATGGTTACTCATGCTGGAGAACAAACCTGCTCCGTGGCAGGTTAGCAGCTAGGTTTACTGAAGCTTGGTGAATATGATTGGACGAGGCACGTTACATCCCCTTTTTCTTGTCGGTGGCTGGCAGCAACAAAGTGGTGAATTAGCGCCGCCGCTGGCCCACAGCGGTAGCAGCAGCTGCAGCTTTGTTTTTGATGGCTACATTATTAATAAATGTGGAGTTTAAACTTTTAAATTTGAGTTCTAATTGGATTTACAGCCTAACATTTTTTGTATTTAATCTTCATCTGCAGCAGGAGCGTTTCATTCCACTGATGTTGCTCCTGATGTCAGCATTATTAATAAGTATAATTATATATCAGCTTCTGTCTGGGATGAACCCATAGAATCAATGCTGTCCTCTTTATGAAGATGTTAAATAGCCTTAAAGTACCTTAAACTGGTACCATAATACATGTGTAACAGGAAATACTTTATTGATGTGACTATAAATGTTAACAGCTTGTACTCTGGTCACACATGGCAAACACGGTAATATCTGATTTAAATGACATACGTGATGTTTTCTCCTTGGTGTGTAATATGAGAGCTAAATGTGGATTTGTGACCATTCGCAGCGTTAACTTTGGGGTCACGTGACCACCACGAACGTATCTTCTTAAAACTCAGCTGCTCAGCAAAAACACAGTCCTCCAGTCTAAAAACATCCAGACTCTGGAACCGAACATGAAAACGACATGAAATGAGGAAAACTCCAATAAAATATGTGGAGCAGACTTCAGGCGTCACCATGGAAACACGTAAACGCTGAGCGCCAGCTACAGAGCTTTAATCAAGCAGCTGGTGGTCTCTATTTTAGTTCTGACATCTTTGTAGTCCTCGTAGGCATGAATGAATAATTCTTGCTCCGTCTGGGAGAAGAACGAGGTACTTTCCTTTCCTTCCATTCTCATTTCTCTAGCATCGATTATCAGGGGATGCCTGTGGACGCGTGTGAGCCTCGCTCTTCACTTGAATTAGAGGATTGAATCCACCTGAGCATCGTTTGTGGAGCCGGCAAATCCTGGAGGGCAGAGGTGCGATTTCTCAATCAGGGATTTATCAGGAAAGCTTCAATGTTCTAAATTCGCTTAGTGGAACATCCCCCAGGTTAAGACCCTTTGTAAGTTGCATATTTAGTTAATTAAACACCTGACTGTAATTCTACTAAATCACAGATGTTCTGTTAAACACAAATGCTAGTTTAAAGGTCACACTAAGGCTGGACAATAATTCAATTACGATATATATCGATCAATATATGTGTGGTGCAATAGAAAAACTTCAATAAAAAGTTTCCTTTCTTTTTCCATTATAACCTATCAGCTTCATACTAGAGTCGTTACTTACTCCCAACCAATCAAAAACACAGACCCAGGCACACTGTCACCAAGCCCTCCCTTCTCAAACCTAAACAGAGTAAAATGTGACTTAAATAAGATGTTGCAGCAATGAGAGGTGGAGGAAATTGTCCCAAAACATTACAGTTCACAAGTGTGGCAATATTTTGATTTTGTCAAGTCTGATTTAAAAAACAAAACAATGCTGGTTTGCAAAATTTGCATAAAATCACTAAAAACCAAGTCTGGTAACACAACCAACTTGTTTTATCATGAGGGAATGACATAAAATGTCCAGGGTTGCACTTAAAATATATTTTCTACATTTTTTGTATAGTTTTCAATAATTACTGAAATAGATCAATGTGATTTATTTTTCTTATCGATACGCTTTTTTTCATCCAGCCCTAGGTCACACCCAGTATTTATTAAAGCATTTTAACTTTTTCCAGACTCTTTGCAGACTACTGTAGATGTATGGTGAAGACATTATTGTGGAGACTGACATTTTACTTGAATTTGGCCTCAGGTAGTAATAGAGAAGGCCAAAGGGGAGATCTTGGGTGTGGTGATCGTGGAGAGTGGGTGGGGCTCCATCCTACCTACTGTAATCATCGCTAACATGATGCATGCTGGGCCAGCGGAGAGATCTGGCAGATTGAACACTGGAGACCAGATCATGTCAGTCAATGGAACCAGTCTGGTGGGACTGCCGCTGTCAACATGTCAGAGTATCATAAAGGTATGTGGAGCGAGTGGTCACTACTGTTGCCCCATAGCCATGTGTGGGTGTGTGTGCTGAGTGTGTAAATGTTCTCCATCACCTGCATCAGCCACAGAAAAGAAATAGATGGGAAAATGATCGGGTCAGAAAAAGTCAGTCTCTTCTACGTCACAGGGAAAAATCAGTTTTCATGCCTCCACCACCCAGACTTTTGCTATCCTCCTCGCGAGATCACAAAATCCCTCGAGACTTCCGCCATCCTCCTCGCGAGATCATAAAATCCCTCGAGACGTCAAATGTAGAGAAACAAAGAGCATCACCTTTTCTGTTTTTGCTATAATTTGCTATCATTTTGCAATCATGGATCGAAATCCAAGCAGAGGTAAGTGATTTATTTATTTTTAATTCAGAGTGTTATAAAGTACGTTGTATGTTTAATGTAAATATATCAATGTTTACATATTTCTTCTCGTTTCAGCGGTTGTTAGTAGAAGAAGAGCACTAGTACTTGTTCTTCTCATTGCAATATTATGGGGAGGAGATAGAAGGAGCAGGATTTGGGTGCATCCCCTCAACCAGCGCCGGAGACATCAAGGGGATTTCTACCATCTAGTTCAAGAACTGGGGATGGACAGTCAACGTCGTCATCAGTACTTTAGGATGAGTGCTGAGCAGATGGATGAACTATCTCTCATTGGTCATGAACTCAGCAGACAATCAATCAACTACAGAGATGCTATAGAACTAAAACAGAGATTGGCTGTTGCACTGAGGTAAACAAAACAACAAAAACAACTAGTTTATAACCGTTTTATTTTTGTGTAAAAATGTGCACAAACATACTCAGAAATTAAGAAACCATTCTGAACATTGAAAGCAAGGAAAAATGATAACACTCTAAAACAATATGAAACAATAACCCAAAAAAATGTAAAACCTCAAAATGTAAAGTGTGACAACAAACCTATTTACACAGAAAACAAAAATACAAGCATTACTTGTGTAGTCATTAGAGGTTTGTGAAATGGCCTCCCGCAGTGCTTGGGTCCTCAAGTACATCGTCACTTGAGTACAACATTCTAGTAAATTCACCTGTTGGTGTCTGTTGTCTGGAATGTATTGGCCTGAAAGCTGTTGGCCTGGTGGCTGTGGCCTGATGTGCAGATGGTTGTGGGTGAATGGGTTGCCAAGCAGCTGTGATCGGAGAGGGAGCAATTGACAGCTGTTCTGTCTCTAAAATTTCTAGTGTGTTCAAAAAGATAATTTTGGCCCGTTGTCTTTTCCTTTTGTCAAGCCTGGCCAGAATTGGCACAAGGCTCATTGCAAAGTGATATGACCATCCAGGTCATCTTTGGGGATGTTTGGTGTTTGTGGCTCCTGTAATATAGAGAGGAGTCGTTCTCCAATGTCTTCAGCTGCAGATGTTTGACTTCTCCTGGAGCCTGTGCTGCTTCGTGGCCTGGACGTTCGCTCTCTGGGGCTCCGGGACCTAGAAGAGGCAACTTGAATGTCAGAGGTTGAGGGGGTTGACTGGACTGGAGCCACAGATCTTTCTTGCAATTGTTGTTGGTGTGGTGGTAGTGTAGGAGATTGCTCCTGACATCCCATCTGTGATGTTGGAGTAGCTGATCGGTCGTCATCAGCAACTGGAGCTGGCCTTTGTTTCAAGTTGCTAGTTGAACTATATGACACAAAGGAGGGAAAATATTAACTGGAGCAAACTGACAAAATTTTCTCACCGTTGAATCAATCATCTAAATATAATCCTGTAGTTACTAATTTATTTATATATTATAATTTAGTTTGATGTTAAAATTGCACAGTATTTTTTATACTATTTTAAGATATGTTTTACTTAATTCTGTTATCATAAATTTTTATTGTTTTGTAAATGTATATGTTCAGTTTGCTGCTGTTCACCATAATTTTTCAGTGGGGGGTAATTAAATAAAACAACATACTTCATACATACCTTCTTGGCTGCAGATGGGGATGAAGGAAGGACATAATTTCTGCATATTTCCATTCCTTCTGAGTCCCACCAGCTGATCCACTTGGCAGGGAACTTTTTTCTTCTTTTTAACAAAAGAATCCCACAGTGTTTTCCATCTTGCCTTGCACACGTCAACTAAAGAAAAGAGGACACACAAATATTAATATAATTTGAAAATCAACTTATCTTTCTTTTTTCCCCTCACAGGTACTTGGCCTCTGGAGACTCGCCGATAAGCCTAGCTTTTAGCTATCGGCTGGGACACAGCACTGTATCACAATCTGTCCGCATGGTGTGTGCTGCTATTGAAAAAGTAATGATGGAGAGGTTCCTACCCATTCCAACAGAAGACACATGGAAGGAAGTGGCTAAAGGCTTCTGGGAGAAATGGAACTTTCCTAACTGCCTAGGAGCTATTGATGGCAAACATGTCACAATACAAGCGCCACCACTGTCTGGGAGTCAGTTCTTTAATTATAAAAGAACTTTTTCTATTGTACTTTTGGCACTAGTGGATGCTGATTACAGGTTTCGAGTGATTCAGGTGGGAGACTTTGGGAGAACCAGTGACGGGGGTGTTTATGCTGGATCTGACCTGGGGAGAGGTATGGAGAATGGAACCCTTCATGTGCCAACCAGTACCACTCTACCTGGTGCTGCTCACCTGGGTGACATCCCATTTGCTATGGTGGGTGATGCAGCCTTTCCACTAAAGCCATATCTGATGAGACCTTATCCTGGACAGAACTTATGTCACGAAAAGAGAATTTTCAATTACAGACTTTCTAGAGCTAGGATGGTGGTGGAAAATGCATTTGGGATCCTGGCCTGTAGGTGGCGGGTTTTGTACAGAAAAATAAATCTGCACCCACAAAATGTAGATAGAGTTGTGATAGCAGCTTGCATCCTCCACAACTTCCTGCTTTCACCAAGAGAAAATGTTATGATGCTACAAGATGCAGAGCAGGGAGGGCTCAGGATGGCCCCTGTGAGAAACATGGGTGGAAACCGAACAGGCAGAGCAGCCTGTAACGTCACGGAGATCCTTAGTACTTTCTTCAACTCTCCTGAAAGCAGTGTATCTTGGCAGGACAGGATGGTTTAATCAGATTGTTGTAAAATTTGGGGCATAAGTACGTTTGTGACTTCTTGTATTGCAGTGGGAAATTATTAACTTGTTTTTGTGTGACATTGGAAAATTAAACATTTGTAATTAATAAATGACATGAGGAGTAATTATTTGTTTTGTTGGTTTTATCACACACTGTTTTACAAAAACTATCAAAGAGCAAATAAAAGTTTTGCTATAAAATAAGCTTACTTCATTACTATGTGTTGTAATAACAGTATCATGTGACCTGCTTGAGATAAGGTGTGGTGTCCTTCTGTGGGTCTGCCCCTCACCCATGCCAATTAGCATGCAAAAACACAGGAATTTACAGGCAATGAACCCCTCACCCACAGCACTTTCAACAAAGGTGACTGCAAAGTTACAACTGTTTTGTCTTTATGTTGGTAATCTCCAACAGGTAAAATTGCACATTTGTTCACATTATTTAAATACGTCACAGATCTGCAATATGAATTCAGTAAAGAAAAAAAATCTACAAATATACATTTTTATACAATAATTACATTACTTTCTGTAGGCTCATGTGTTACAAACTTTACACAAGTTCACAATAACTACCACCACAAGGTCAGCTTTCATTGTGTTTTATGTTTTTAAATAACTTTTTATATAACTTCTTTAAACTCAGCTTCCATTCAAACAATCTTCGATATTTCGATCCAAGCCTTCTCCTTTTTTATGTTGTCTTTATAAAAAGGATGTTTGACGTCATATAGTATGTTGTTGCTCTCCACTATCAGGATTAAAGCCTCGTCGTCCATGATGAAAAATACACCGCTGCACTTCTGGTAGTAAATAAAGCCTTGAGGTGATCCGTATAGATGTAATCTTTATAGATATGTAATCACGTCGCTGATACTTTTATATTTTTTAAATTACCGGACTTTTACACTGAAACTGTGTGTGGTTTCCTGTTTATTCCTTTTTTAACTGTGGAAATTGACGCATCCCAGAAGCGGCGCGTGGCAAAAATAGAACTCGATCCTATCTTTAGCGGCGCGGCGTGCCGCTTCTGGAACGCGTCTGGAAATTGCCGCGTTGCGGCTGGTTTGTGACACCCCCATAGACTATAATGGATTCTATTTGAAGCTGCCGTTCCGCGCCGCTGATGCTTTCAGTGTCAAGTAGCCTTTACAGTTTTATTCTCACAGGTGGATCGTTATGGATTCAGCTATAACACCCTGCCTGATATCAGAACTTTATTAGAAATGTTTTCGGTTGGTTAAAATTTCAACGGACACGGAAATGAAAGAGAAAGGGGGGAAAGAGAAGGAAGGGGGGGAGTTCACAAAAATAAACAATAAAGGATGCAAAAGAATCTGCTTGTAGACCTGCAGAAAGAGAAAAAGAGAAAAAAAAAATAAAGGGACACAAAAAATACAACAGAACAAAACATCACTGCACCAACAACATGAGGATGTATAACAGTAGCAATTTTTGCTGAAAAGCACACGGTAATAAATCCTAGTGAAAAACGTCCGGTTTGAGTGAACGCTGGCGTGTCTGTCGCCGCTGCTCCCCGGCAAACATTTGAACCTTTTTTAACTTTTTAAAAATTTTTATAGTCTTTTTACCATTTACTCTGTCTGGGCAACACTGAATCCCACATAGCAAGCACAGTTGGGCCAACTCTGGCTGAGTTCTGGCACTGTTGGCTGAGGTCTGGGTCGGCTGACCCACTTGTTTTCTTTATTGGCCCAGTTCAGGTGTGCAGTAGTTGAACTGATACTTAATTTCTTTATTGGCCCGATTGTAGTTCCATACATTATTGCCGACGGTGGACACAATGCGGCTGACACATGTAATACGGTGTGTGGCCCGACAGTAGGGGTACGAGCATCTGCCTGTTTTATAAAAAACACAGTCGGCTTGATTTTGGCTCAGTGTTGGCTATTTCGGATTATGCGCAGATGGGCTTTTATTGATTGTTTACCGTTTATGTTCTCAAAGTAAACGAACAAATAATTTTTACCACAATCACAATGTGCTGACTTATTCTGTTTTAATTTACTTTTTACCAGGGTCTGGGTGGAAAAAACAACAAATAAAGAAAAATAATTAAAAAAATAAAATAACTTTTAAAACAGCGCAGTTTCCTGTCTGTAACTCCTGATTTCCTGTGAAGTCACGCTCAGTTACCAGCAACAGCTGTTCAGCAGCAGAATCCTCGGATTGCATCATGATTTTGCGTTCCCGGCATAAACGTCATGCTGTCGGCACACAA
>SSNS01000545.1:15529-39154 GCA_006937985.1 Aphyosemion australe | reverse complement strand
AGATTGTGCTGGGAGACACATTAAACCTTCTTGCTGCAGCACGTGTGGATATGTGCCATCCTGGAGAAGTTGGACAACCTGTGCAACTTCTGTAGGGTTAAGGAATCACCTCATACTGCCAGTAGAGATAATTACTCAAGCCAAAACTAGCACGAGTGGAAAACCAGCCTAAAAAGATCAAGAGGGAGAAACTTGAAATGACCTCCACATGTTAAACCAGTCCTGTTTTGAGGGTTTTGTAATTGTTGCCACTTTAGTGCACCTGTCGTTCAGTCCATGAACACCAATACAGCTGAAAGTGATTAACAATGCCCTCAGCTGCTTAATCAACCAGAAAATTATCAGACAGGTTTAATTGATTTCATGCCAGGCCCAATAAAAAAAGTGTTCCTTTAATTTTGTGAGCAGTGTATAAATACACCACAGAACAAAATAAAGTATTATAGAAACAAATAGGCACAAAAAATAATTTAAATAAAAATAAGAAAAGATTCTCTCTCTAAAACCTATAGTGGTGTTTTTGTTACTGCCTTATCTTCAATGACTTTAAAACTACACCACCACCTCAACCTAACATAATCTGCTACAGGTTTACCCTCCTGTTTTTTCTAGCAGCAAAATCATTAACAACATCCTCATATGACAACTGAGTTGAGACTACGTGGTTTATGCTTATGATGGCAAGTCCACTGATTTCAAGGTTAAAAATAAAGTATTTAATTAAAAACAATTTAAAAAAAACACAGAGGTACATGAACAATGTACACTATACTGTGTTATTGTCTCATTGTACTTTTACTTAGGTGTATATTATATTAGTAATTCATATATTGAAAATAATATAAATTTTTCACACTACATTACTGATCTCCTGGATCCATATGTTCCATCTAGGGCATTGCGGTCACATGGAACGGGGCTCCTATGCATCCCAAAAATAAAGCGGATGACTCTGGGTGGGCGTGCATTTGCGTTTCGTGCTCCGTCGCTCTGGAATGCTCTGCCACAGGACGTCAGACAAGCATGCTCAGTGGAAGTTTTAAAAGCTAAACTAAAAACTTACCTTTTTGCTAAAGCTTTTACTGATTGATTACTTGATTCTTATAGGCGTTTCTACTTAATGTCCTGTTTTAGCTTGTTCTTAATTTTGATTTTATTGTTTATGTGTACTTCATTTGTTTACAGCTGATGCTGTTGTTTTTATACTGGGGTAC
Source organism: Aphyosemion australe (assembly GCA_006937985.1). Classification (NCBI taxonomy): domain Eukaryota; kingdom Metazoa; phylum Chordata; class Actinopteri; order Cyprinodontiformes; family Nothobranchiidae; genus Aphyosemion; species Aphyosemion australe. The sequence continues at coordinate 37,940 of SSNS01000545.1, read as the reverse complement.
TGTTTATTTTTTATGTTGTGCAGCACTTTGTTTAAAGGCGCTATAGAAATAAAGTTATTATTATTATTATTATTTTATTGTCATTGCAGTGAAATCCTAAAAAAACGCAAAGGCTCAGTGAACTGAAGTAAAATATTAGCCTGGCCTGCCAGACCCGCCCTCTGTGAATTCTTCACAGAGAACTGGTCTGGTAGCTCTCCTATTCAAATAACCCCACCCCCTGAGAGTTCCGGCCGAGCCAGTCAGCGTTGAGCAACGTACGTCACACACAGCGACACTCAGTTTCTCATAAACAAGGACGACGGCATCTGAAGCGGAGTTCGTTGTGGCTCTTTCCTCTGTGGCTCTTTCCTGTGCTACCCACAGACATATATATGTAGATGCCTTGTGGACTGGCGCTTCCGTAGTGGCCAACCGCCATCTTAGATGGGTCTCCATTCGCCCCCAGTGCATTCATTTCTACTGAGGAAGGTGCTTACCCAGCTAAAAAACACATATCGTTGTGTCACCTTTACTTGCGCTAATGGTGCAACAAGTAAAAAATGCCGGAAAGCTGGGGTTAACTGCAGTGCAGCTCGGCGTGAACAGTGAGAGGGAGACTGTTAGCAGCGCTCCTTTGACGACCACAGATAAAGAACTACAGCGTCGCGCAGTAAGTCGTTATTTCCGCCTTCTTTCGGATTGGTTATTTTTGAGCTGGCTAGTCCCGCCCCTCGTGGTGCTCGCTGCCGAGAGTTACCAGACCCTTCCGCTGTATAGAATAGACAGAAGGAGAGTCTGGCAGGCCAGGCTAGTAAAATATAGCATCTGGGAATGCTAAATTATGCATAATAAAAATATGTACTTTAACATTGATGAAAATATACAAGATGAATGCACTATACACAATATAAACTGTAACACAACTAGGGCTGAAACGATTCCTCGAGTACCTCGAATAATTCGAGTACAAAAAAGCTTCGAGGCAAATTATCTGCCTCGAGGCTTCGTTTAATTTATGTTTAATTAATTCATGGCTTTGCAATCGCCCGGGATCATGTTTCACCCGGACCGAAATAAGTGACGCACATACACACTGCGCTGAATGCACACGCGTAGTGGTAGCGAATGTAACTTAACTTCTCTTAAGCAATGGCGGACAACGTGGACCCCGGTGGAGTACGAAAAAGACAGAAAACGTCAAAGGTGTGGGACCATTTTTCGCTTCGTAAGGCGGAAAACGTAGTCCAGTGTAAATACTGTAAAATGGATTTAGCCTACCACAACACCACATCCTCGATGCTGCAGCACCTGACCAGGAAACATCCTCACGTAAATGTCACTTCTGCAAGCGGACTCGGAGTCTCTACAAGGTAATGCATTTTGCATAACTGATAATGATATTAACATAGCTGGATACAATGTTTATCGCACAAACCGGCCGAACAAAGGTGGGGGTGTAGCTATTTATGTTAGATTAAGACTGAATGCATCAATAGTCTTGTCTGAGTCTATCTGTAAACAAATGGAGTTTCTGGCTATTAATGTGGAAATTGCCAAATCACTTTCTATAACTGTTGCTGGGTGCTACAGGCCTCCATCGGCTTCCAAGGAGGCATTATCATCCTTAAAGCATCTCTTGTCCAAATTAAATTATAACGAACTCCTACTGGCTGGTGATTTCAACTGGGACTGGAAATGCAGTTTCAGATGAATTCAAAATTCCACCTTGATTGATTTAATTTTAACAAATGTCCCTCATAAATTCTCATCATTAGGTGTTTTCTGCAATGACTTGAGTGACCATTGTGCTGTTGCCACTTGCAGGAGCACTAAAATGCCTAAATCCAAATCACGCATCATTTGCAAGAGAAATTTTAAACAATTCAGTGAACAAGCTTTTCATAAGGATTTGTCCTTGGTTAATTGGAGGCAAATAGATTTGTTACCAGATGTCGAGCTAGCATGGGCATTCTTCAAAGAGACTTTCATGGAAATTGTAAATAAGCACGCCCCCTTCAGGAAACTCAGAATCAAAGGACGAGAAAATCCCTGGTTCACCCCCGAGCTGTCAAATATTATCCATCAGCGTAATGTGGCATGGGCCAAAGCCAGAAAAGGAAATCTCCCCTCTGATTGGGCTATCTTTAAACAACTAAGAAATAAATGTACTACTCTCATCAAAAAGGCCAAATCAGACTACTACTTATCTATCACAACTGAGAACCTAAATAATCCACAGAAAATTTGGAAAGGCATTAAGTCTTTATCTGTCAACTTAACTTCTCATGCTCTTCCAAAATTTGTCCTAAACGACTCTGTCCAAGTGCATGATAAAACTGAGGTCTTAAACTGTTTTAACAAGCATTTTATCTCATCTGGTTCAGTGTCTACTTCTACTGGAACACCCTCTGTGTCCCCCTTCACAGACTCCCAAATGATCCCTGGTGCCTCTTTTAACTTTGTTCCATTTACTGTAGAGCAAGTGCATAAAATTATTAAAACTCTGGATCCCAGAAAACCCTCTGGTCCAGACATGATAGAACCCTATTTTTTGAAAATGGCTGCAGATTTCATTGCAGAACCTCTTACAGTTCTTTTTAACCTTTCTATCAAAAACAAACAAATACCATCAGTTTGGAAGTCTGCTTTTGTGACTCCTTTACTAAAAGGTGGTGACCCAGCTCTATTAACAAATTACAGACCAATATCTAATCTGTGTGTCCTGGCAAAAATTCTAGAGACCCTAGTAAGTGAACAATTGAAAGACTTTTTATATTCAAATGACCTTCTCTCAAGTCTGCAATCAGGTTTCAGAAAAAAGCACAGCACCATCACTGCAGCCACAAAGGTGATAAATGACATACTTGTTGCTCTTGATAAAAAGCAGTACTGTGCCTCACTTTTTATTGATCTGTCAAAAGCCTTTGACACTGTAGACCATGCTGTTTTAAAACAAAAGCTTCCTTGTTTGGGATTGTCTGAACATGCGATCTCATGGTTCACAGACTACTTGAAGGACAGAACTCAATGTGTTAAATGTGATGGGTTTACCTCTGAATTTTTGAGTATCCACAAGGGAGTACCACAGGGTTCAGTTTTGGGACCCCTCTTGTTCATTATGTATATTAATGACATAGGACAAAATGTGTCAGAAGCTAATATGCACTTTTATGCTGATGACACAATCATTTACTGTTTTGGAACATNCCCCACTAAAGCTGTTGAATTCTTACAGAAAGCTTTTAATGAGGTCCAACAAACACTTCTGCAGTTAAAATTGGTCCTCAATGCTGACAAGACTAAACTAATGTTGTTTTCAAACTCTAAAAAAGACCTCCAAGTATGCCCCCAGTGACCACTCTGGAGGGAAATATCATAGAGATGGTCCACACATACAAATACCTTGGTGTCTGGCTCGATGACTCCCTCTCCTTCAAGCCCCATATAGATAATCTTGTGAAGAAACTCAAACTCAGACTGGGTTTCTTTTTTCAAAATAAACTGTTTTTCTTTTGAGGCAAAAAAACGACTAGTTACTGCAACATTTCTGTCTATTCTGGATTATGGAGACCTTTTGTATATGAATGCCTCAGCACAGTGTCTTGGTAAGATTGATGTGGTTTATCATGCCTTGCTGAGGTTTATTACTAACTGTAGACCACTGACCCATCATTGTGAATTGTTTTCTCGAGTGGGATGGCCTTCTTTGTCCACCAGGAGGTTGGCACATTGGTACACTTTCATTTACAAGGCCATGCTTGGATTACTACCCAACTACATCTGTAACTTAATCTCACGGAGAAGTGTAACTTCTCACAGTCTGCGTGCAAACGATCAGTTGTTACTCTGTGTTCCGTTTGCTCGCACTGAACTGGGTAAAAGGGCTTTCACTCACTCTGATCCTTTTGCATGGAACAGGCTGCAGGAAAACTGGAAACTAACCGAGCTCATCTCCTTGAATACATTTAAAACCAGACTGAGAGCCCTTGAGACAGATTCCCTGTGCTGTAATTGCCTTCTGTAATTCTGTACATAACATGTCTGTGTAACTGGAAAATATATATATATATGTTGTAACTGTAACTTTTGCTGCCTCTTGGCCAGGACTCCCTTGAAAATGAGGTTTTTAATCTCAATGGGACCTTCCTGGTTAAATAAAGAATAAATAAATAAATAAATACATTTTAGCCTGTATTTCTATTTTTCTAAGTCAAAGTGTGGTCACCCTGTATTAATAGTAAATGCTAAATATGAACAAAGCTGCATTTATTAGAATATAAATTTAGTTTAGAACGGGTTTGTTGATTTTTTTTTTTGTATGAATCTATGTTGTCTTTTTTTTACCCCACAGCACATCACAGCACATCGCAGCACATCGCAGCAGCGCATGGACAGCTTTGTTTGGACCGGTCCCTCATGCACTGTGGAGGAAGCTTCATGTCTGTGATCACAGACATGCAGACACACAGACAAGAGGTGCAGAGGGAGGTTTTGCAATACTTTGGTGAACAGCCTCTCTCCAAAAAAGAGAGTCCATTGCTATGGTGGAGAGAAAATGCAGCAAGATACCCAACCCTGGCTAAGCTGGCAAAGTCTTTTCTGTGTATTCCAGCCACTTCAACACCCTCAGAGCGTTTGTTCTCTGCTGCTGGGAACATCGCATCAAAGCGTAGAGCAAGCCTTAGTGCTGACTATGTCAATATGCTGACCTTTTTGCACTGTAACCATCATTTACTTTTTTAAAGGCTTTCTTATATTGCACAGACACATGATGCACTAATAGAGCTCTCTCCCTCAACATTGAGTTCTGAGCAGACAAACCTGGTTCTACTACCTCATCTGAATATAATTGAAAACTCAAATTGGATTGTTAGCAATACTCCTTATTTATTCTGAGTTGGGTTATAGCAGTGGCTACACCAGTTTTACTTTTTTGTTAAACCAAAGGAAATAGGTTGTATACTTATTTTTTGCACAGGCATTTGTTTACAGTGAAGTAAAGTTGAAGTGCTGAAGTTTTGAAAAATAATTCTGAATACAAATTTGAAGAATAACTGGCAATTGCTTGTTCATTTTAAGAGGTCTTTCATATTTTATAACATGCTATTTGATATAATGGTTTACAAACACAAAAGTGTAATTTATTAGAGTACTCGATTAATCGATAAAAGATTTGATAGAGTACTCGATTACAAAAATATTCGATAGCTGCAGCCCTAAACACAACCTTCCTATTTTACATAACAATTGGCCCTTCTGTAATAATAAAGATTAAGGATAACAGAAGAGCACTGGGTAATTGGCAAACTATGCTAACGATTAATGAAGTTAGCATTGCTAATTTCATTAATCATTAGCATAGTTAGCTAACTTAGCAATCATTGTTCTACTGCAGTCAGCAAAATAAAATTTACTGACATCACATGACATCATCTTTACTTTGCTCACCTCTGTCTTTTACACGTTTTTCCTCCTCTTTCCGTTTTTTCCTTCCCTGTGCACCAGAAAGCTTTGGTCGTTTAGACATCGTGAGTGACTTGCCCGCAAGGAGAATGCAGCTAATGCCTAGCACCTTTCCACTCGGCTCTGAAGCGGGGGAAGGCGTCAGCGTGGGTGGGCGTCATGGTGGCGTGGGGAAGGGGGTGTGTGTTGCGTCAGCGGGGGGGGGGGGGGGGGGGGGGGTCGCGTCTTGGAAACGTACGATTCGTACTGCTTTGCTATTCAGTTAGCCTGAAGTGGGTTTATTATTTTATTATTAAGACAGAACTAGCCCTGCACTTTTTTCTCCCTCCATTTCTTGCACCCCCTGGAGTTCAGCGCCCTTAGCAATTGTCTTTACTGCGGGCGGGCCGGCACTGCTGCTGCATCTGAGTCTGCTTCGTTTGTGTGCTCGTGTGCACGCGCGAGTGCGCTTGTTACGACTCATTTTTCCGACTGGGAAACTCTGAGTGCACGTGGGGGGTTGAGGGGGGTGCTGTCAATCACTGCCTCGGCGCCGCTCTCTCAGTCCTCCAGGTGACACCTACTTTTTGCAGGTATTTTTCTAACAGGAAGTCTGCTTGAAATAAGTCTCCACCCATGGTGTTACTCACCCTTTAAAGGGACATGAACATCGCCAACCTACACACATCTTTCATTTTTTTTATTGCAGAATTTATTGACATGGGAAAAATGATATTGGTTAGTCAGAAATTTTGATAAGGATAAATTTTCGATTCATCGCCCAGCCCTACCTACACCCTATAATCAAACATACAACAGCACCCCTAACTTTAAAGGATCTGGATTAAAAATTGTAGCAATTCTTACATTTACTGATAACAGTTTTTTGATTTGATATTAGGGCTGTGGAACATTCTGAACACTTGAAGCTAATGTAATAGGATGGTAACAAGAGGTAATAAATAAAGGATAGTAAAGATGAGAGCAGATTAAAAACACAGTTGAAAAAACTCTGGATGAGGATGAACAGGATGAAACCAGAAATGTTTGAGTTTACAGAGAGCTAAACCTGAATTATTGATCTTTGGTAGCTTCATTGATCAGCTGAGCTCACACCTGGGTGAACAGTTCCAGTCCCAGGCGCCTCTGACAGACCTAACAGGACTCTGATCTGTGGTCCAACAGGTCCACTGAGGGCCAATCACATCACAGAGTAGAATCACATGACACAACTTCCATTTGTAAGGAAATTCAGAACATTAACAATAAAAACCTGAACAGAAGACAAATATACTCACGTGGCTCAGATGGTGCTGGTGAGTTCCACCAACTAGTGACCTTCATCTGGTTAAAATAACCACCATGAAGCTTTCCCCGGTCATTCAGAGGAACTAAAAAGTTAGCAAACAAAAACAAAAAATGTCTAAACTTTTAAAATCTCCAGTTGCTCAAAGAGTCCACCTGCATCCATGTGACTTTTCCTGTGTGACAGAGGTCAGAGTTCACAGTCAGGGCTTCATGAGTGGGCCAATTCCTGAAGGTTTATGTTTTTATTAAAGATGACTGAAAACTCTTTAGAAAGCAGATGGTGTAGACCAACTCCATCATGAGAATACACCCAGCGGTCGCCCGTCCAGTCGTAGCGCTTCGGTCCGCTGCAGACAGGACAGGAACAGACGACTCGTGTTAACGTAATGGTGTGATCACTAAAGAGTGTGTTAATGTATGTTTATATACAATAATATATCATATATAATAAGGGCATAATGGTACATGTACTTGTACTTTTTTTGTCACTAATATTCTATTAGAATATTCATGATATAATACAATAGTCACACTTATTAAAGGTTGAATATGGAACACCAAAGCGACATCTATTGTGTGGAGGTTGTAGCTGCAACAGCTTACCTATCCATGAGAAAATTAGCCATTTCTGCCGCATGTGTTTTGATGCCATGAAATGTTTTATTTGAGTCCATCTGTTGTCGGCTTCACCTAAACTCACTCTGGTTTTAGATCTTTTATGGTCGCTCTTCTTCTGAGAAGGATAACAACATCTTCTGGGCTCAGAAGCAGCTGTGTGACTTGCCGAGTCCACCTTTCTCCGCAGTGTCAGCCTCACTGTGCCGAGCGGACTGTTTACCGTATTTGGAAACCCACAATGGTGCCCTCTATTGGCTGGTAGATGTAAACATAAACCCGGTGATATTTTTAAAAAAATATAGATGTTTATTAAATTGTTCCATATTCAACCTTTAACGTTCTTGATATTTATAACAAGATTTCAACCCAGAAACCTGCCCTTCCCCCGTGTCTACCGGTCAGTCCATCCTGCAAGCCAGATTCTACGGGTTTTCTCCATAGTTGATAGCCATGAGTCATCATTTACTAAGTGAACAACAGGATCCTGTCATGACCACAACCTCCCAACCCTCTACAAGTCAAGGAACCACCTGTCAGGACTCCATTTCCCATCAGCCCACCAACTGGAACCTGCGCTCTTCCCGTCATCACGTTCACCCTTAAAACGGAAACCACTCCTCTTCTCTCCACTCAGTCATCGTTTCGTACCAAGATTCATGTTGAGTGTTCAGAGCTTCCCAGCTCACCTTATCAATCCTCATCTGACCAGTAAGTCAGTCTTTTTACTCTTACGACACACCCGCTCGTTCTCGTTTCCCTTTGAGAACGTCCCAAGATTAAACCGCGTGTTCTGATCAGCCCAGTGTTGGTACATTTCCGAACCGAAACAGAACACATCCTTCATGTCTGATCAGTCCTCACCCGAGAGGTCCTGGACCCCAGGATATTCCCATACAACATGAATAAACGAGCCCAGAGTCCCAGGAGAACAAAACAAACACAAAGGATCTGATGCAGCGCTCATTTTGTGTCTAATAACTAGTGTTATTAAAGACACATAGTTCCATATCAATATATATATATATATATATATATATATATATATATATAGTGCTCAGCATAAATGAGTACACCCACTTTAAAAAGTACGAATTTAATCAGTAGCTCGATGAACAAAAAAAATTCCCAGAATTTTCACAAGGCTGAGTTTCATTGAACACTTGTTTTACTAAAATTGGTTGAAGCAACAATGAATACACCCCACAACAAAAACTATTACATCTAGAATTTTGTATGAGCAGTGTGATTTTCAAGGACAGCACCAAGTCTTCTAGGCATGAAATGAACAAGTTGGCGACATATTGCAACATCTATCTTTTTCCATTCTTCAAGAAATACTGGGTTTCACTCACGTGACCCTGCAGTCACGCAACACTCAAATGGGGGGCATGAAGTGTTTTGCTCCACTACAAAACACGGCACGATGGATGAAAGCGAGTATACTAAGGCTTTCAATGGGCTGGCACAGACGTGATATCGCAAAAAAACACACTAGGGTTGTGAAAGATAAACCGATGCGACTGGATATTCGGTTCAACAAGTGAGAGATTCGGTAGCAGCCTCCTCAATCAATAGGAATTAGCCATGAATTCTTATGGTGCGTTCACACCGGCCTTGACGTATGCGTCAAACAACGCATACTTCATGCCGTTTTTGACGCCTAAATATTTTTGACATTGACGCAGCTTGCGTTGACCCCACGGGGAGGGGAAGGGAGGAAAGAGCGCGTGCGCGGCTCTCTGTTGCCAGATGTTTGTAACAATGGCGGATCCTATCGAGACAATGTCGGCATAAACGTTGAAAAAACACTCACCCGACACGTCGAGTTCTCTAGCAATCTTCCTCCAAGCAAGGTCCTTTCTATTCCGATCTCGGTAAGCGTAGCAAGACGAGTCATACAGTTCCCGATAGTTGCAAACGGCGATGATAAGTTTCTCCTCCATTGCTGAATGAATTTGTCTTCTTCCCTCGCTCTGCTGTGACGTATCAACTGGCGCTCTGATTGGTTGACGCTTGTAAAGCGACGCAGAAAGTTCAGCTAGCTGAACTTGCTTGACGTTTGCGTTGCTAATGTTGCTCGCTTTGACGTTTGCGTTGAAGCTTGAAAAGCGTGAAAAGTATCAAGCTTTGACGCGACCAACGTTCACAAAGCGACGCAGGGACTTTGACGCAGCTCTGAAGTGCCTTACCATAGACTTAACATTGAAACTTGACGCTGGCGACGCATACTTTATGGCCGGTGTGAACGCACCATTAGATGAATCAGTTGCAGAGTCATGGATCGGGTATCGCGAGACTTCGAATCGGTTGGCGGCATCACACATGCGCCAGCATCTTTTGAACAATGTGAGAGCTTAAGCTGCCCGCGAAACTCTGTAGCTGCCTTGCTTGTGTTAGCATGAGTGACAAGCAAATGATAACGTGGAAAATGCAGGAGGTGAAGAACGACAGCCTTAACGATGGAGGTGATAATACACCGAGACAGAGTGTGGACCGTTTTTGGGTTTAATAGGAAGGAAGGGAAGCTCGACAGAAGCCATGCTATTTGTAAACTGTGTAGGGTTAGGGTTGTGTTGACTTACACTACAAACCTGGGCCAGCATGCAAGGAGGAAACATGGTCAAGAGTATGGTGAGTTCAGCGAGCAGGAGAGTGCAGCAAGCAGTAGCACACAGCCAAGAACATGGAACACCATTTCTAACTTTTTCCAGCAACTTGGTCACAATTCAGCACACGCTAAGGAAATCAAGGCATCAATAACGCGTTTCATCGCCAAGGGATTATAAATATATATTTTAAACTCAGAAGAAGTGAAAACACGGTCGAGTGTCTCCACTGTTAAACGGAGTTGTCTTACCATAACAGCACAACTTTATCCTTGAACAGGAATCCACTTCAGCCAGCCAAATGCACGACCAGGTAGGCTAATGCTAATACCATAGACATAGGCTAATACGTAGCATGCACGCTAACTTTCGCGTCACGTAGGGACCGGAAAAAAACACGTTAATCGTGTTCACGTTAAACTAAGACTGAATAAACTCTACAACTGAAAGAAAAATCCCCATCATCCTGTTTATGTAGATGGCTGCAGCAGCAGCGGTGTGGAGCAGGGACGCAGCTAATACCTGGAGTCATTACTGCGGCTCAGTGTGACGCTGCATATACGGCAGGCCATTATAGCATGTAATTTACTAACATATCTATCTTTGAATATAATTTTAGGTTGAATTATTGCCAATCTGTGTATATTTAGAAAAATATGACGCATTTACATTGTTACTAGTAGAAATTAGTAACATTTCTTCTTGAAGTTTGAGTTTGAAACACAAACTCAGAATTTTTTTCCTCCGTTTTGAAAGGTCGTCAAATAGAATATTTGATTGACAGAGGATTAGATAGAATATTAGAATACTAAAATATTAAATAGCTGTAGCCCTTGTTAATGCAGGAGATAGGTGTAGGAGCCTATTTTCATGTTCAGCCTGCATGAAAAACTCAGCGTGATAGATTATAATCAGAAATAATCATAAAAAAATGTTTGTTCAGTGAAGCACACCTTTAAAATGAATAGGGGTCTTTAACCTGCAAGTCTGACTTTAACAGCATCTGGTGATACAAAAGCACAATAGCAACATCTTACGATGGATAAGTGAACAGGGTGAGAGGGCAGGTGTATGTTCCATTATCTGAATTGTGTTTTTTTGTGTCTGGTAAAACCATATTTCAAGATTGTGCCTTTTTGTAAGACAAATAAATATTGTTAATAAATAGTTTATAACACCACATACTAGTCAAACTTTTAAACTTCCTGACAACTTTTTTTTTTTTTTACAAAAACACAGTGGGTCGCCCGTGGGCTTGTCTACCACCGGGCTTTGCGAGTTTTCTGGGGGAAACCCTGTTTGGCGTTTACATAATCATAGAGCACAATGTTCTGTGACTCTTCAAAAAACAGTAAAAAACGCTCAAAAACGCTGGCAGTCAGGGGCTTTCTGATCAGAAAACAGCTGGCAGTGAATGAGTGAAGAATGTGGTCCTTCCACTCTGGCTCCCCAGGCCTGAGGCTACATTTTGAAATGGCCACCAGGAGTCATCATTATAATGTTATTGTTGGTTTGTTTATAGGTGTGTAACTTGTTTACATTGAAATGTTGCACTTATTACCTACCTCTAGTCTTCACACCACTATGCTCAGGCTGAAATGTTGCACTTTATTTTTATTCTGTGCTATGTTTATCTATGGAGTTCCCATCCAAAGAAACGGCCATATATTGTTGGTCCATGTCTAAAGATAAATACATTGACAAGTGATTTTGTTATTTTTTATTTTTTTTTTTGCAAGTGCCATAAAGCTTTGGGATATGTGGTCTTTTGGATTCATATCAAATCGTTTATCACAGAGAAATGTGCAACCCTAATATACACTCAATGGCCACTTTATTGGGTACACCTGTCCAACTGCTCGTTAACAAAATGACCAATCAGCCAATCACATGGTGGCAACTCAATGCATGTAGGCATGTTGACATGGTCAAGACGATCCGCTGCAGTTCAAACCGAGCTTCAGAATGTGGAAGAAAGGTGATTTAAGTGACTTTGAATGTGGCATGGTTGTTGGTGCCAGACGGGCTGGTCTGAGTATGTCAGAAACTGCTGATCTTCTGGGATTGTCACGCACAACCATCTCTAGGGTTTACAGAGAATGGTCCGAAAAAGGGAAAATATCCAGTGAGCAGCAGTTCTATGGGTGAAAATGCCTTGTTGATGCCAGAGGTCAGAGGAGAATGGCCAGACTGGTTGGAGCTGATAGAAAGGCAACAGTAACTCAAATAACCACTCGTTACAACCAAGGTATGCAGAAGAGCATCTCTGAACGCACAACACGTGGAACCTTGAGGCAGATGGGCTACAGCAGCAGAAGACCACACCGGGTGCCACTCCTGTCAGCTAAGAACAGGAAACTGAGGCTACAATTCACACAGGCTCACCAAAACTGGACAACAGAAGATTGGAAAAATGTTGCCTGGTCTGATGAGTCTCAATTTCTGCTGCAACTTTCGGATGGTAGGGTCAGAATTTGGCATCAACAACATGAAAGCATGGATCCATCCTGCCTTGTATCAATGGTTCAGGCTGGTGGTGGTGGTGTACTGGTGTGGGGGACATTTTCTTGGCACACTTTGGACCCCTTAGTACTAATTGATCATCGATGCAACGCCACAGCCTACCTGAGTATTGTTGCTGACCATGTCCATCCCTTTATGACCACAGTGTACCCATCTTCTGATGGCTACTTCCAGCAGGATAATGCACTATGTCATAAAGCTGGAACCATATCAGACTGGTTTCTTGAACATGACAATGAGTTCACTGGACTCAAATGGCCTCCACAATCACCAGATCTCAGTCCAATAGAGCACCTTTGGGATGTGGTGGAACGGGAGATTCTTATCATGGACGTGCAGCCGACAAATCTGCAGCAACTGCGTGATGCTATCATGTCAATATGGACCAGAGTCTCTGAGGAATGTTTCCAGTACCTTGTTGAATCTATGCCACAAAGGATTAAGGCAGTTCTGAAGGCAAAAGGGGGTCCAACCCGGCACTAGCAAGGTGTACCCAATAAAGTGGCTAGTGAGTGTACTTCACTCTGTATGTGATCAATCTATATAATATAAATTTTCAACCAATCAGGTTTAAGGGTGGACAAATCATCCTCCCAGCCTTTCAATCTTGTGGAGGGCATGACACATTGAGTCACAGGCTGTTATATGAAACTGTCTTTTTGGGTCCATCTTGCAACCAGCTGGACACTGGGAGCTCACTCAGGCTTAATCCCCTTGTGACCCCAGATGCCGTACAAGCAGACCTTATTCTGAATTTTAAAAAAACCAAGAATGTCTAACAATATTATATTTTACCATCAATTCTTAGAAGCCAAGAACCCAAAAGCCTCTTTTATAAAACAATGCCGCCAATTTGCCGCAACGTCGAGGCAGCATCTGGGAGCCTAAGGTCGTTTATAAGAGCTCAGACCATGGCGGTAATGTTGCGCAATCATGTCAGTTTTATAAAAGATTACGCGATGGCGGCATAAAGGAGGTATGGGGGCGGTCTCTACGCTGTCGCAGACTTCTGTGTATTTTGGACATAACTTGCTTTTTATTGCGATCGAAGCCGTGCTCCTTAAGTTTTTTTCCCCAGTCAGCTACAGGTGTGTGTGCTCCACAGTCCCTGTGAGCTGTCAGATGATCTGAGCTGCAGATCTAACGGAGAGAAGCTCCTGGAGCTCCGCATTGCTCCAGTTTATCATCTCAGCTGATTCTGTTAACAAAAACTAAACTTATGGCTGTGTTTACTTTCATTTTCAACATAGTTCCCGGCCGGAGCTCGGCATTAATTCATCGCGTGGTCATGACACCACCCTCTTTTACGCCAAGGCTTAATGTGCGTTTATAAGACCGGCTAAGCCGCAATATTACTGCAATATTACCGCAATATTACTACCAAGCGTGGTGGCACGAATGCCGCAAAATTCCCGCAACGTGATACCGCCACGGCGCGTTCATAAGAAACACGTTGCGGTAATATTATGCTGATTTGCCGGCACGGTGTGTCTTATAAAAGAGGCTAAAGTGTCATGCCCTCCTCAGGAGGCAGGATAATTTGTCCACCCTTAAACCTGATTGGTGAATATTTGGTGTAATGTTGAGATTGCCTCTAAAAACCCAATCATGGATATATATATATATATATATATATATAAATATGAAATTGTGCCATAAAGCTTATTTGACACCATCTATTAAACACAAAATGGGCCCTGCATCAGATCCTTTGTGCTTGTTTTGTACATTGAGACTCTGGCTGACTGATTTAAGTGGCATTCATCTCCCCTTGGATCCTAGCAGCATCCTGTGAGGTCATTAAAGCTTTTTGAACCATTAAACGTAAAACATGACCTTATGGTGATGAGACAACCAGCACTCTGTAGCTCAATGTCAGTTTATGAGAGGGAGGGATCCACCCACCCACCCATCCATGGAATCATCCCTCCCTCCCTCCGTTCTAGTCTTTACAACCAAACAGGACCAGTGTCTGTATCCTTGGTACCAAATCAGCTCGTTCTCTGTGCGGTTTGGACTCCACCAGGTCTTCCCCTGGTCTCTGATCCTGTCTGTAGACTTCATTCATTTCCAGCAGGGATTGAACCAGCTCCTCCAAATCTGAGGTCATGGTTCTGGACCAAAAACAGAGAGAATATCCCCTCCAGGCTGGGAGTCATTCTCTGTTTATGTATTTTGAGGTCTTTTTCCTGAGTGGTGGGGACAGAACTCTGGTCTGTGGTGGTAGTGAAGAAGCTGGCTTAGAGGCAAAGCTCTGGTTCATCTATGTTCCAACCCTCAGCTATGGTCATAAATCTGGGTCATGAAATGATCTCCCTCTGACAGGTGGCTGGGCTCAGCAATAGAAAAAAATGAGAGGAGCTCCTTCATCCAGGAGATCAGAGCAGAGCTGCTGCTCCTCCCTGTGGAGAGGAGTCAGCTGAGGTGGTTCTGACATCTGATTAGGATCCCTCCTGGTCACCTTCCACTCCTTTAACACTAGAAACCCAAATGCTCGGATACCCTCACCATGTCTGTCCCACTCTCCTGTTGGTCGCTAATACAACGTCTTACTAAAGTATTCATACCCCATTAACTTTTACACATTCTGACACCCTACAACCACAAACTTAAATGTTTTATGAGATTTTGTGTAACAGACCAACACAAAGTAAACATCACTGTGAAGTGGAATTAAACTGATTCATGGTCTAACTTTTTAAGCAAATCAAAATCTGTAAGATGAGGTGTGTATTTGTATCCAGCTGGTGATGTTCTCCATGTAGAGAAGATGAAAACAAAAGTTAGCTAGTTGATATCACACACTTCACTCTTACCTGGTAGGAGAAGACAGCCAGATCTGTCTGTTGGGTGTCTGCTTGTTGATAACGTAGGTCCCATGAGCTCCGCCCACCTTGACTGTCAGAACACCACTCTGTACACAGAAACACCAACACACACCTTTACCCCTCACCTTGGCTCACACCTCAAATAGACTCTCCACCCAATGTGTCCCAGAACAGGACAGTGGACAGGCTAAGTGAAGGGGTCTTTATTCAATTCAATTCAGTTTATTTATAAAGCGCTCCTCCAGAAGCATCTGTGTAATTTGCACCCTGCCCAGACAGCATATTGAGATCGACAGATTTAATTTTATTATGCACATCCTTGAACCCAGATATGTCATTCCAGCCATGTACGACGAGATCAGGGCTAAAGCAGAGACTCATTGCTGTCTGTGGAAAGAGTGGGGCTAACTTGTGATGGGTGGACTTCAAGGGCCATGGAGTCTTACTTCAGTCACAGTGCACTTTGTAAACAATGAGTGGGAATTAAAATCTTATCTCCTACAAACCAGAGCGATGTCTGAAAGCAAATATAGCAGAAGCACTTCAGGTGGAAACTTGAAAACAAGAAGCCAGTGGTTGACAATGCCTCAAACGTTGAGCTTAGCGATTGAGCTAACTGGCTACCAGCATGTATGGCAGTGTTCCCCAACCCTGGTCCTCAGCGCCCCCCTGTCCTGCATGTTTTCCATGTCGCCCTTTCAAACACCAGTGTTTCCCTGCTGCCACTCATTGTTTCACAACCCCCTATCCATAATGCTTACTGTGCATGTGTCTACATAGGAACTACTGTTGTATATAGTGTCTTGTCTTATTTTATTTTTTGTATTCTTGGTTACTTTTTGTACTCTTTTGCTCTCTGTCCTGAGCTGTGGTAACGCACACGTTTCCCCACTGTGGGATCAATACAGTCTTATCTTAAACCCAGATCATATGTTCAGGTGGTGTCCACTGCGAACGGGGAAGAGCCCGATGACCTGGATGTCAGCTCCACTGAGCAACAGGTGGCCGTGTTTTTGCAGACCAAGGGAATAGAGCTGGACAGTGGGAATATTAAGGCCTGCTACCCTCTGCCCAGAAGAAACGGCAGAGAAAAACCAGCTGCCATCATGAGGTTTTGCAACAGAAAACATAAGAACGCACTGGTGCAGATCCCAATGATTTCAATAACCTCCGTCCTATCTCCCACCTTCCATTCATCCCCAAAATTTTAGAAAACACTGTTGCATTACAGCTACACACACATCTTTCTCGCAATAACCTCTGAACTTTTTCAATCTGGTTTTCGACCCCACCACAGCACAGAAACAGCCCTCATCAAAATCACTAACGACCTTCTCATTGCTGCTGATTCTGGTTTAATTTCCATCCTCATACGTCTCGATCTGAGTGCGGCTTTTGACACTGTTTCCCACCCCATCCTCAAGACACTTCTTTCTTTAGGTATCACTCAAACTCCCCTCAGCTGGTTTCAATCTTATCTTACCGGCCGCACTGAGTTCATTCAGTTAAAATCTTTTTCTTCACAACCCTCCCCAGTCACTTCAGATGTACCCCAGGGCTCTGTCCTGGGGCACCTCCTCTTTATAATATACCTTCTCCCTCTTGGTAATATCTTCTGCAAATTTGGCATCCAGTTCCATTGTTTCGCGGATGACACCCAGCTCTATATTTACAACAAGCCTAACTCCATTCTCCCGCCCTCATCCTAAGGGCAGCAGTAGCTCAGGAGGTAGAGCGGGTTGTCCAGTAATCGGAAGGTTGCAGGTTCGATCCCGGCTCCGGCCAGAGAATGCTGCTGTGTGTCCTTGGGCAAGACACTTAACCCGCCTTGCCTGCTGGTGGTGATCGGAGGGACTGGTGGCGCCAGTGCTCGGCAGCCTCGCCTCTGTCAGTGCGCCCCAGGGCAGCTCATCCCCACCAGCGTGTGAATGTGTGTGTGGATGACTGATTGTGTTGTGAAGCGCCTTGGGGGGTTGTAGAACCCTAAGAAGGTGCTATATAAATACAGGCCATTTACCATTTTATTTTCATCCCTGACCCACTGCCTCTCTGATATTAAATCCTGGTTCACCTCCAATTTTCTCAAACTTAATGGCAATAAAACTGAGATTCTTCTTATTGGTACAAAATCCACCATCTCCAAAGCTGACAGTTTCTCCCTAACCATTGACAGTGCCACGGTCTACCCCTCTCCGCAGGTTAAGAGTCTGGGTGTCAGCCTCGACAGTTCACTGTCATTCCATGCACACATCAATAACATAATTTGGTCAGTCCACTTCCATCTTTGATCCACAAATCGTCTTCGCTCCTCTCTGACCCCTCATGCTGCAGCCATTCATGTCCACAGCCTCGTCACTTCCCGTCTTGACTATTGCAGTTCACTCCTTTTTGGTCTCCCCAATAAACTCCTTCACAAGCTGCAACTGGTCCAGAATTCAGCAGCCCGTGTCATTACTGGAACCCCTTCCTTTCTCCACATCACCCCAGTTCTTCAGCAACTCCACTGGCTTCCAGTTAAATTTAGGTCAACCTACAAGATTCTCCTCCACACCTTCAAAGCCATACATAATCTTTCTCCTCCCTACTTAACAGACCTCATTAATATTGCCACCCCATCACACTCACTCAGATCCTCTTCTCTCCGCCTTGTTACTCCTTCTGCACACCTCACTACCATGGGGGACAGAGCTTTCAGTCACTCTGCTCCCCGTCTTTGGAACGCACTCCCATCACACATCAGAAACATTGACTGCCTCACTCTTTTCAAATCCAAGCTCAAGACTCATCTATTCAAAACTGCTTATGATTTGTGACTTTTTTGATTTGTCTTTATGACTGATTTGTTTTAGTATTTTATTGTATTTTATCATGTTTTATCTTGTGAAGTGACCTTGGGTGTTTTGAAAGGCGCTTTTTAAAAATAAAATGTATTATTATTATTATTATTACTGTTGAAACAGGGGAGGAAGCTAAAGGGAACAAATGTTTTTATGAATGAACATTTAACTTAACAGAATGCTGATTTTGCCCAGAAAGCTTGCTACCTGAAGAAGCAGAAAAAAATACAACACACCTGGACTATGAATGGCTGTATCTTCATCAAGCTAAATGGAATACCAGAGGAGGCCAAAGCTCTAAAGGTCAAAACTATTAGGGAGTTGGATCAATATAGACTGGACTGTAAGGTAACAACATCTACACAAACATGACACGCACTAAAGGAACCCACTCTTTTACATCTGGAGATAATTAGGGATGCACCGATACCGATACTGATACTGGTAAAAAGTTATCCGATACCAGGTACTGATACCAGTTGCCTGAAAGTGGCTTCACTGTGACTTGTCATTTCTGTTGTAGTTTTCTATATTGACCACTAGGGGGAGCTGTTGAGCTAAAGGGTAACACTGTGGGTTTAGGCGCGCTGAAGAAAACCAGGGGGTGCTGTAGCAAGGCCGAGTGCAAACTTTGTACTGGTAAGGTGTCCAGAGGAGGAAAGAAGACGTCATTCAATACCAGCAACTTAATAAAACATCTGAGACTCCATCATCAGCCGGAGTACGCCGAGTTTGCTAAAGCTAAGGCTAATCCACAACAGCCAACGGTAACTCAGGTTTTGGAAATGCGAGAAAAACTGGCAAGAGAAAATCCACGGGCAGTTAAAATAACAGAAGCGCTGACTCATTTTATTGCTCTGGATGACCAGCCACTCTCTATTGTGGAAAATGTAGGATTTCGCCATCTTCTCAGCACACTGGAGCCGCGATATGAGATCCCCAGCCGCACCTACATCACGGACATTATGATGCCAAAACTTTTTGAGGAGGTAAAAATATATGTGCGCAACCTTGTGAATATGGTTTCAGACTTAAGCTTCACTACTGACATTTGGACAAGCAGTGTGTGCCCGATGTCCCTCCTCAGTTTAACGGCGCAGTGGATTGATGAGAAGTTCGTTCATCAAGTGACACTACATTCAAAGCCATTCAGCGGCTCGCACACGAGCCAAACCATCGCAGGTGCTTTCGACAGCATGCTCCAGACCTGGAACATACCGAAGACGTCGGTCCACGTAGTGCTCCAAGACAACGCAAGAAATATGATAAAAGCCATGAGTGATGCGGAGCTGCCCAGCCTGCCTTGCGCTGCTCACACGCTGCAGCTGGTGGTTCAGGAGGGCCTTCTGTCACAGAGGAGCGTTGCTGATGCGGTGGCAGTCGGACGCAAAATAGTAGGTCATTTTAAACATTCTGCTCCAGCCTACTCCCGTCTCGAGAACATCCAGCAAGACGTACAGACCCACTGGAACAGCACCTTTTATATGATGCAGTCATTGACTGAGCAGAAACGGGCTCTGGGAATATTCATGTCTGAATATGGACTTCCTGATTCACTCACAGCTCACCAGTGGATACTGCTGGAAAAGGTGCTTTCTGTTGTGGCTCCGTTCGAGGAGTTAACTCGAAAAGTTAGCTCTTCAGATGCCACGGCCGCAGACGTGATTCCAGCGGTCACTGTGCTGCACAGATTTCTAACAAGGGAGACTGATGAGGACCACGGGATCAAAGCAATGAAGGGAACCTTGGCTGCAGCTGTCCAGAAGCGGTTTACTGATGTGGAGGAAAACCCACTCTATAGCATCGCCACGCTACTCGATCCCAGGTGAGTGAGAGACTGTGTGAGAGACTGTGTGAGTGACTGTGAGTGACTGAGTGAGTGACTGTGTGAGTGACTGAGTGAGTGACTGTGTAAGTGACTGTGTGAGAGACTGTGAGTGACTGATTGTGAGACTGTGTGAGAGACTGTGTGAGTGACTGAGTGAGTGACTGTGAGTGACTGAGTGAGTGACTGAGTGAGTGACTGTGTGAGAGACTGTGTGAGTGACTGATTGTGAGACTGTGTGAGTGACTGTGTGAGTGACTGTGTGAGTGATTGATTGTGAGACTGTGTGAGTGACTGAGTGAGTGGCTGTGTGAGTGGCTGAGTGAGCGGCTGTGTGAGTGACTGAGTGAGCGGCTGTGTGAGTGACTGAGTGAGCGGCTGTGTGAGTGACTGAGTGAGCGGCTGTGTGAGTGCCTGAGTGAGCGGCTGTGTGAGTGCCTGAGTGAGCGGCTGTGTGAATGACTGAGTGAGCGGCTGTGTGAGTGACTGAGTGAGTGGCTGTGTGCGTGACTGAGTGAGTGGCTGTGTGAGTGGCTGAGTGAGAGACTGTGTGAGTGACTGAGTGAGCGGCTGTGTGAGTGACTGGCTGTGTGAGTGACTGAGTGGCTGTGTGCGTGACTGAGTGAGTGGCTGTGTGAGTGGCTGAGTGAGAGACTGTGTGAGTGACTGAGTGAGCGGCTGTGTGAGTGACTGAGTGAGTGGCTGTGTGCGTGACTGAGTGAGTGGCTGTGTGAGTGACTGATTGTGAGACTGTGTGAGAGACTGTGAGTGACTGTGTGAGTGACTGATTGTGAGACTGTGTGAGTGACTGAGTGAGTGACTTTGTGAGTGACTGTGTGAGTGACTGAGTGAGTGACTGTGTGAGAGACTGAGTGAGTGACTGTGTGAGAGACTGTGTGAGAGACTGTGAGTGACTGTGTGAGTGACTGTGTGAGTGACTGTGTGAGTGACTGATTGTGAGACTGTGTGAGTGACTGAGTGACTGATTGAGAGACTGTGTGAGTGACTGAGTGAGTGGCTGTGTGAGTGGCTGTGTGAGTGGCTGTGTGAGTGGCTGAGTGAGTGGCTGTGTGAGTGGCTGTGTGAGTGAGTGAGTGGCTGTGTGAGTGAGTGAGTGAGTGAGTGAGTGAGTGAGTGAGTGAGTGAGTGAGTGAGTGAGTGAGTGACTGGCTGTGTGAGTGACTGTGTGAGTGACTGAGTGAGTGAGTGAGTGAGTGACTGAGTGAGTGGCTGTGTAAAAATGGCAACCAACCAATCCTGTTGTCAGCTACAATTTTCATTCTCTGTTTAGGTATAAACATCGTTATTTCTCCAACACTACCAGTGCTGCAAATGCCAAGGAGATGCTGAAACTGGAGCTGCTAAGGTTACCTGGAGAAGCAGACAAGCAGGAGGAGGAGGATGACCTAAATGAACCACCTTCCAGAAAACCACGCAGTGACCAGCCGACAACTGGTCTGGACAGCATTTTTGATGAATTTGCCAATGAGCAGGCATCAGCATCGGTGGGCAGAGCTGTAGGTTCCTTTGTAGAGTTGAAGACATATCTTGGGGAGGCCACAGTTCCACGAGAAGACAAACCACTACAATACTGGATGGTCAATAAAGTGCGGTTCGCAACTCTGGCTAAACTGGTGTGCAGATACCTTTCAGCACCGTGCACAAGTGTTGAGAGTAGTGTTGTCACGGTACCAGAATATCAGTATTCGGTACCGGTACCAGTGAAAATCCACGGTTCTCGGTACCAATTTCGGTACCAAACAAAAATTTTATTTAAACTAAATTTACCAATAAAAACATTAATTTTCCTGTAAAGTGCCTTGAGATGACATCTTTTGTGAATCAGTGCTGTATATTAGAAAAATGAACTGAGTTACTATTGTACTACTATCATAACATGTTTTTAATGCACTTTTATTTAATCAAAATGTGTTTTTGTTCATATATTTTTGTAAACCTGCTAGTTATCCAGACTAGAACCTCTAGTTAGAACAGCTTTTTTGACATAAACACTGACTGAGCCATACATTGTTGTTCATCTTTTGGATACACATTACAATCATTAAAAAAAGAAAAACTCCGGTCTGTGAGCAGTCAACGCCTTTATGTCATCCTGTTTGTTTGTTTGTTACCCTAAACGTATAGAAGATTTAAATAGTTAAAAAAAGACGATGGTGTATTCACACCACACTATGTAGTACTGATTCTGACACATATGCGAATTTTTTGAAAGCGACTAGTCTGAACGGTCATGTCGCATTAAATCCACCTCCTACGTCACTAATCAGCGGAGGTGAGCGTCGTGTCAGGACGTTCCTGATGACAAGCGCTGACAGAGGGATTCAGGGGTCTGTGGGACATCCTGTCAAGTTTTGGAATTAAAAATACAAGAAAGCATGGGAGGTGCTGCTGGAGCGAAGCTGTCGGTCTCCGTGACAGCGG
>SSNS01000545.1:0-15453 GCA_006937985.1 Aphyosemion australe | reverse complement strand
GAGTGGCTGTGTGAGTGGCTGTGTGAGTGGCTGTGTGAGTGGCTGTGTGAGTGGCTGTGTGAGTGTCTGTGTGTGTGGCTGTGTGAGTGACTGAGTGAGTGGCTGAGTGAGTGACTGAGTGAGTGGCTGTGTGAGTGGCTGTGTGAGTGGCTGAGTGAGTGGCTGAGTGAGTGGCTGTGTGAGTGACTGTGTGAGTGACTGTGTGAGAGACTGTGAGTGACTGATTGTGAGACTGTGTGAGTGACTGTGTGAGTGACTGTGTGAGTGACTGATTGTGAGACTGTGTGAGTGACTGAGTGACTGATTGTGAGACTGTGTGAGTGACTGAGTGAGTGGCTGAGTGAGTGGCTGTGTGAGTGACTGAGTGAGTGGCTGTGTGAGTGACTGAGTGAGTGGCTGTGTGAGTGAGTGGCTGTGTGAGTGACTGAGTGGCTGTGTGCGTGACTGAGTGAGTGGCTGAGTGAGTGACTGAGTGAGTGGCTGTGTGAGTGACTGTGTGAGTGACTGTGTGAGAGACTGTGAGTGACTGATTGTAAAACTGTGTGAGAGACTGTGTGAGTGGCTGTGTGAGTGACTGTGTGAGTGACAGAGTGAGGGGCTGTGTGAGTGACTGAGTGAGTGGCTGAGTGGCTGAGTGAGTGGNAAGTACCCTTTTTGGAACACCCCTATTACACGTAAACAGCATAAGTCTGTATGCAAACTTTACAGGTATTAGGGATCACTTGAAACAGCTTACACAACCATTTAACATTATTGCAATATCAGAAACCTGGATTATAGGGCTGTAACAATATCCAAATCTCATGAGACAATATTTACTGCGATATTGTGGGGAGGATCATGATAATAAGACTCAGAACAAAAAATACTTTGACTGGAATCTTCCGTGCTGCGTTCACCGCTGTAGCCTCCATACTCCATGTTTGTTTATCTTTGCTGTGTGGGCTGCACGCACTCCCATTGGCGAACTGGCCGATGACACGGAAGCAAAGGATCATGGTTTATGTAGTTTACTTTGCTATGCTTCGGTGGAGCAGACTGAAAAGTGTTATTTTTACCTCAAGACGTACTGAACGATATCGTGACAAGACCACGACGATATAGTGGTCATTTTACTACGACGATATCGCGATATTGCCAATATTGTTACAGCCCTACTGGATTAACACAAAAAGGGGGTGGATTTCCATCTGGAAGGTTATGAGTTTGTCCATAAGGATCGACAAGATAAAGGTGGAGGTGGTGTTGCTATATATGTGGATAAAAACATTAACTTTACAGTTTTGGACAGTATGTCAGGAGTTATAGAAAATATGCTCGAATATATAACAATTGAAATTTGCAAAAAAAGCAATAAACCTGTAATCATTACTTATATCTATAGGACACCAGCATCAAATATTGAGCCATTTAAAGACTGGATAGAGGAAATGTTTATGAACAAGAGTCATAAAACTATCTTCATCTGTGGAGACTTCAATTTAGATCTGTTAAATCCAAATGGACACAAAATGACCAGTACTTTCATTAACACAATATATAATATGAATTTGTACCCCAACATTACCAGACCCAGCAGGATAACTACACATTCTGCCACACTCATTGATAATATATTCTCAAATGACCTTTTAAACAGTACAAAAGTGACATTAGTGACCATTTGCCAGTTTTTACAACATACTACAATGACTACAAAAAGAATTTACCAGAAAGTAAAACTATATTTAGGAGAGTGATAACAGAAGCATCAGTGACAGCACTCAAAAATCAGTTAATGGAACAAAGTTGGGACTCTGTATATAAAAGCAAAGATTTAAACAGCGCATACCGTAAATCCTCTAATATTGGCCTGTATTCCATTACTGGCCGGGTCTCCTACATTAGCCGATCTCGCTGTCAGCGGGGGTAAATAAAGGCCGGCAGGGCTGTACGTTAACATTTTTAGCTTATAGCACTGGTGCTACAAAGGTTGTAGGTTTTGTAGCGCAGACCAAAATCTTGTAGCACTGGCATAAAAATTCTGTTATAATCTCTAAAAACCAAAAGTAGTATTTATAATTACTTAAACACACTGACAAACTCTAGTAGTGCATAATGAAAACACAATAACAAGCGATGCAAATTCTTGGTAATGTGAGTCTCACTCACGTACTTGGCAATAAAGCTGATTCTGATTTTGAAATATCTTCAGACATGTTTATTTGTCAGCGTAAATTAAAAAAACATTTTCATTTATTAAAATGAGTGTAGATTTGTTCATTACAGACGTTCGTTCTCCACAGCATAGACATTGAAGAGGAGATGCTGCACCGACCGCTGGTGCCTATGGCGGCCGCATTTGCAGGGTCTACTTTTTATTAAGTCTGGTTAACAGGATGTTTTAGCTAAAGGCTTTAGTGCCGTGGAGATCTGGAGCTCTCAAACTTTGAGAGAGCGCCGTTCATAAACCTGTTTACTTTAATGCTCATCAGGCAAAATACGAGCATGGTCACAAAAAAGTGAATGAACGTTCAATGAACTCATTTAGGCACAACACTGCAGGGTTGTACTTGTAAACTTTTTCCCTCTCAGCCATACCTTGGTTTGGTGCAGGTTGTGTTTTTGTTTCTTCTTGGCATGGTTTGTTTTTGAAAGGTCTGAAATAGGGCTGCAGCTATGGAATATTTTAGTATTCAAATTAGTGGTGGGCATAGATTAATTTTTTTAATCTAGATTAATCTCACTGTAATCTTGGAATTAATCTAGATTAATCTAGATTAAAATGGCTCATTTGAATTCTGCCAA
The DNA here is from genome assembly GCA_006937985.1 of Aphyosemion australe. Classification (NCBI taxonomy): domain Eukaryota; kingdom Metazoa; phylum Chordata; class Actinopteri; order Cyprinodontiformes; family Nothobranchiidae; genus Aphyosemion; species Aphyosemion australe. The sequence goes on along the minus strand of SSNS01000545.1, from coordinate 12,666 downwards.
AGGAATACTATGTGTGTGCTACCTAGATAATGAATAAGAACAAGTCTTTGAGAATGGAGGCTTATTTCTTGTTTCAAAAATGCATCACAGACTGATAAAGCAGTTTTACTACGATAACTGATGATGAAAATAAATAATGATCAATAAGTATTTGTGTTTAATAGCTGTTTATTCAGTTCAACAAATTCTGCACTGTAGGTCTACAGAATAGGTCAAGATTAACTATTTACAGTCAGCATTTGGTCAGTGAGTCCAAGCTCTATTTCTCCTTCTTCCACCAGTCACTCAAGCAGACCAGCTTGTTCACTATGTCTGGTGACAAACTAGATCTCCTCTTCTGCACACTATGGCCCGCTAAAGAATAAAGTCTCAGTTGTGGCAGGAGTCCCCAAATATTTACGGGCAATGTGGGCCATCTTGCCATACACAGCAGTGTGTTCCGACCACCACTTCAGTGGACACTGATCTAAGTTGGCACTGGGCTCTACCTTGTACCTGTCCACAGTGTTGTCTACCGCCGGTGTGTCCTCGTCTGAATCTGAGTCTGATCCCATTAGTAGAAGAGCTCTTTTCTTCTTGGGTGGCTCAGGGTTCTCCTCCATGAGGGGCTTCAGAGTAGGTTCTTGTCCCTTCACCAACTCATGTAGCTTTACCCACACCGGCTCCATCTCTGCTCTGGGCAAGCACTTGAGGTCCTTAAATCGTGGATCTAGGGCAGTCGCCACCTTTGATAAATAAAACATAATAATTATTATTGATGAAAATTTCACTTTCCAAATCCAACCTCCATATTTNGACAAGCAGGAGGAGGAGGATGACCTAAATGAACCACCTTCCAGAAAACCACGCAGTGACCAGCCGACAACTGGTCTGGACAGCATTTTTGATGAATTTGCCAATGAGCAGGCATCAGCATCGGTGGGCAGAGCTGTAGGTTCCTTTGTAGAGTTGAAGACATATCTTGGGGAGATATGTTGGGTTCCACGAGAAGACAAACCACTACAATACTGGATGGTCAATAAAGTGCGGTTCGCAACTCTGGCTAAACTGGTGTGCAGATACCTTTCAGCACCGTGCACAAGTGTTGAGAGTAGTGTTGTCACGGTACCAGAATATCAGTATTCGGTACCGGTACCAGTGAAAATCCACGGTTCTCGGTACCAATTTCGGTACCAAACAAAAATTTTATTTAAACTAAATTTACCAATAAAAACATTAATTTTCCTGTAAAGTGCCTTGAGATGACATCTTTTGTGAATCAGTGCTGTATATTAGAAAAATGAACTGAGTTACTATTGTACTACTATCATAACATGTTTTTAATGCACTTTTATTTAATCAAAATGTGTTTTTGTTCATATATTTTTGTAAACCTGCTAGTTATCCAGACTAGAACCTCTAGTTAGAACAGCTTTTTTGACATAAACACTGACTGAGCCATACATTGTTGTTCATCTTTTGGATACACATTACAATCATTAAAAAAAGAAAAACTCCGGTCTGTGAGCAGTCAACGCCTTTATGTCATCCTGTTTGTTTGTTTGTTACCCTAAACGTATAGAAGATTTAAATAGTTAAAAAAAGACGATGGTGTATTCACACCACACTATGTAGTACTGATTCTGACACATATGCGAATTTTTTGAAAGCGACTAGTCTGAACGGTCATGTCGCATTAAATCCACCTCCTACGTCACTAATCAGCGGAGGTGAGCGTCGTGTCAGGACGTTCCTGATGACAAGCGCTGACAGAGGGATTCAGGGGTCTGTGGGACATCCTGTCAAGTTTTGGAATTAAAAATACAAGAAAGCATGGGAGGTGCTGCTGGAGCGAAGCTGTCGGTCTCCGTGACAGCGGGGCAGGGGGGGGGTCTTCGTCGGGGCGGGGGGGTCTCCGTGAATGAACTTTATTTACCACATCAGGTCCACCGCTCGCCGTCACTCTGCGTTCTGCGGCGTTGCTTTAGAAGCGACTGCACGCGCCCAGTAAATGCGCGAATATGCGCATCAGGGACCGGGTTTAAACGGGTACTCGGTACTACCGGTGCCTACGAAATCTTGGTACCGTGACGTTTACATTTTTGTAGTACCGGGTTGGTACCGAAGAACCGGTTCTTTTGACAGCACTAGTTGAGAGTGAAAGGCTGTTCAGCTTAGTTTCAAACATTGTGAATGAAAGCAGAAACAGGCTCACACCTGAAAATGCAGAGATGATTATTTTCATCAAAAAGAACCTGCTGCTCATGTTCCCCAAAAAAGCTTAGTTCAGAGTCCACACGATTGCATACTGACATAGGTTTTTGTTTGATTTAAATGTGGACACTGCAATAGGTTCATCAATGTTATGTTCTTGAAAGCTGGAGATGGTGCCAATTAGTTCATTTTGTTTGGAAAACTGTGCAATGATTTCACAGAAAATGTTAATTTTTCACCTATTATTTTAGTTTTGTGATCTTTATTAATATATTTTATTATTTATGTAACTCACCATCTTTTCAGGTTGAAAGCAGAGAAGAAAATAAAACCTGTATTCCAATTCATTGCTTTTTTTGTGTGTGGTAGAAGTATCGGTATCGGTAATCGGTATCGGCGAGTACTCAGATCCAAGTATCGGTATCGTATCGGTTTGGAAAAAAGTGGTATCGCTGCATCCCTAGAGATAATGGTAACACGGCACAGAGGATCAGTGAAATGAATAATCTGGAGCTACAAACATTTCAGTATACTGATCACAATTGGACATGGAACATGACATAGATCCAGATAACTACCTATTCAACTCCATAAATAAAGACTGCTGTTATTATACTGAGGAACAATATAACCAAATCAATAAGGATGGAGAGCTATCAATATTACACGTTAGGGGTGGGTGCATTTCATCGATGTGGCGATGCATCGCAAAGCTTCACGTGAGGATTCAGAATCGATTAATGAACGTCGATGCTTAAAAAAATAACGTGAAGCTTTGTTGCAAAGCCGGTACTAAAAAAAAAATACACGTAACCGGAGCCTTAACAAATGTAAGTTATTTGTTTTTGTGTAAGGAACATGCTTTTTACTGGCGCACAATGTGGTAATGGTGCTGTGGAGGAAAATAGAGGAACCAGCAGAAACGATCCAAAGTTTGGGATCAAACGCGCAGCTACGGGCAGATTGGCTAATGCTAACTAAGTTAGCGGATAGCAGACTCACGCCGTGGGTTCCAAAAAAACACGATGATCTTGGAACTAAGAATGACTAAACTCTACAAGCGGAAGAAAAGTCCCACCATCCTGTTTATTCGTAGCTGTCTGCAGCGCTAAGGAGCAGAGCCACAGCAGCTACCGGGACTCACCACGTTGTTGTTGTTGCTACGAGATTGCGCAACACACCGCTCCTGGCCTATGGCAAGCCATTGTAGTATGTAATTCACAAACACTTCTATCTGTGAACGTAATGTAAACTGGAATATTGCCAACCCGTACATTATAGACATGCCACCATTACATTGTTACCAGTAGAAATGAAATGTTATTCAATATCTCAAAAGCTGTAAGACCAGCTCCGGTGGCCTAGTGGTAGAGTGTCCGCCCCGGGACTGGGAGATCGGGGTTCGATTCCCGGTTGGGTCATACCAAAGACTTTGAAAAATGGGACCCAATGCCTCCTCGCTTGACACTCAGCACTAAGGGGTTGGATTGGGGGGTTAAACCACCAAAGAGTTCCTGAGCGCGGCCACAGCTGCAGCTCACCACTCCCCACCATGGGGATGGGTCAAATACGGAGATGTAATTTCACCATTGTGTGATGAATACTTGGGACTTTAACTTTAAGACAGTTGAGGTGATAACATGTTATTTTGCATGTTATTGAACTGTTTTCTAATAATGTTCTGTTGTTAAATAAAGTAAAGGAAGGAGAGAAAAAATTATTCCCTAGCAGGTTTTAAATGTTTAAAGCTTTCTCTGATTGAAGTTAAGGTCAAAGTGCAAATATTTACACAAGTCATAAAGTCAAATAAGATTTTGTCTTTGAAAAATAGTTAATTGTAAAAAAAATAAAGTATTTACTTACTGAGAGTAGTTTTAGAGGAACTGAGTTAATTGATAGGTTATTTATTTACAAATGTAGACAAAGAAGAAGACAATCAATCTCATATGAAAAAAGCATTAAAAATGTCAATTATCGAAGAATCATGGCACCAGTAATCGAATCGAACCAACAACCATTATAATCGAAGAACCGAAGCATCGAAGCTCCCATAATCGAAATCGAATCGAATCGTGAAGTACCCTTTTTGGAACACCCCTATTACACGTAAACAGCATAAGTCTGTATGCAAACTTTACAGGTATTAGGGATCACTTGAAACAGCTTACACAACCATTTAACATTATTGCAATATCAGAAACCTGGATTATAGGGCTGTAACAATATCCAAATCTCATGAGACAATATTTACTGCGATATTGTGGGGAGGATCATGATAATAAGACTCAGAACAAAAAATACTTTGACTGGAATCTTCCGTGCTGCGTTCACCGCTGTAGCCTCCATACTCCATGTTTGTTTATCTTTGCTGTGTGGGCTGCACGCACTCCCATTGGCGAACTGGCCGATGACACGGAAGCAAAGGATCATGGTTTATGTAGTTTACTTTGCTATGCTTCGGTGGAGCAGACTGAAAAGTGTTATTTTTACCTCAAGACGTACTGAACGATATCGTGACAAGACCACGACGATATAGTGGTCATTTTACTACGACGATACCGCGATATTGCCAATATTGTTACAGCCCTACTGGATTAACACAAAAAGGGGGTGGATTTCCATCTGGAAGGTTATGAGTTTGTCCATAAGGATCGACAAGATAAAGGTGGAGGTGGTGTTGCTATATATGTGGATAAAAACATTAACTTTACAGTTTTGGACAGTATGTCAGGAGTTATAGAAAATATGCTCGAATATATAACAATTGAAATTTGCAAAAAAAGCAATAAACCTGTAATCATTACTTGTATCTATAGGACACCAGCATCAAATATTGAGCCATTTAAAGACTGGATAGAGGAAATGTTTATGAACAAGAGTCATAAAACTATCTTCATCTGTGGAGACTTCAATTTAGATCTGTTAAATCCAAATGGACACAAAATGACCAGTACTTTCATTAACACAATATATAATATGAATTTGTACCCCAACATTACCAGACCCAGCAGGATAACTACACATTCTGCCACACTCATTGATAATATATTCTCAAATGACCTTTTAAACAGTACAAAAGTGACATTAGTGACCATTTGCCAGTTTTTACAACATACTACAATGACTACAAAAAGAATTTACCAGAAAGTAAAACTATATTTAGGAGAGTGATAACAGAAGCATCAGTGACAGCACTCAAAAATCAGTTAATGGAACAAAGTTGGGACTCTGTATATAAAAGCAAAGATTTAAACAGCGCATACCGTAAATCCTCTAATATTGGCCTGTATTCCATTACTGGCCGGGTCTCCTACATTAGCCGATCTCGCTGTCAGCGGGGGTAAATAAAGGCCGGCAGGGCTGTAAGTTAACATTTTTAGCTTATAGCACTGGTGCTACAAAGGTTGTAGGTTTTGTAGCGCAGACCAAAATCTTGTAGCACCGGCATAAAAATTCTGTTATAATCTCTAAAAACCAAAAGTAGTATTTATAATTACTTAAACACACTGACAAACTCTAGTAGTGCATAATGAAAACACAATAACAAGCGATGCAAATTCTTGGTAATGTGAGTCTCACTCACGTACTTGGCAATAAAGCTGATTCTGATTTTGAAATATCTTCAGACATGTTTATTTGTCAGCGTTAGGGCTGGGACGATAATCAATAAGTCAATTAATCGTACATAGATGGAAATTAACTCAATAATTTTTCCAGCCTCAATATATCGCCATGTGCCTGTGTGTATATGTTTTCCTTGTCTCTGGCCTCCAAAGACGCTGGATGACAAGAGGGTTCAAGTGCAGTTAGGTTGTTGACACTGGATAGGCCATTGTATTTATTGTTTTGGAGAGACAGGGTCATTTTAAAGGATGTACTTGCATTATTATGATATATTAACATTACATAAGTGGTTATTTTGGTCTCGATAATGTCGACAATAATATCGTTTATCGTCAATAATTTGTTGGACAATATATCGTCCAGCAAAATTTGTTATCGTCCCAGGCCTAGTCAGCGTAAATTAAAAAAACATTTTCATTTATTAAAATGAGTGTAGATTTGTTCATTACAGACGTTCGTTCTCCACAGCATAGACATTGAAGAGGAGATGCTGCACCGACCGCTGGTGCCTATGGCGGCCGCATTTGCAGGGTCTACTTTTTATTAAGTCTGGTTAACAGGATGTTTTAGCTAAAGGCTTTAGTGCCGTGGAGATCTGGAGCTCTCAAACTTTGAGAGAGCGCCGTTCATAAACCTGTTTACTTTAATGCTCATCAGGCAAAATACGAGCACGGTCACAAAAAAGTGAATGAACGTTCAATAAACTCATTTAGGCACAACACTGCAGGGTTGTACTTGTAAACTTTTTCCCTCTCAGCCATACCTTGGTTTGGTGCAGGTTGTGTTTTTGTTTCTTCTTGGCATGGTTTGTTTTTGAAAGGTCTGAAATAGGGCTGCAGCTATGGAATATTTTAGTATTCAAATATTATATTGAATAATTTGTCAATTAATCAAATATTCTATTTGACAATGTTTTAAGTGAGTTGAGATTGTGGTCTGCTGCTAAAATATGAAATAAAACAACTAAATTTGAGGCTCTTATTATAAAAGGCTCAATAATATGTATTAATTTGGTGTTGTCTAGTTCCCTCGTTCCCATCTGATTTATAGTTAATTCATATTTTATGGAAAAATTGACCTACATTTCAGTGACATTTAAGGTTTGTATTAATATCACTCATCTTAGTCAAAATAACATATTTAAATATCTACAGTTAAACTCTGATCAGTAGAATTTATCTCATTAACATGTTCAGTAGTAAGCTACTGGAAATGCTAATAACAATAATATTTAATTTATACTGATAACAATGTAATGGTGGCATGTCTATCCCAGGTAGCAGGCTGACATGGGCCAGATCTGGCTTCAAGCCGGCACATCTGGCATACGTCTGGCATGGCAAATGACATGTCAACCAGGCGTGGGCCAGATCTGGCAATGATGGCACGGCTCATATGAGGCATGCCAGATGTGGGCCAGTTGAGGCTTAGGTTGCTATGGGCCAGATCTGTTCATGCCAGATGTGGGCCAGTTGAGGAAATTGGTATGTCACCCAGTTCACGTGACAAGATTGTCAAGAGCCGATTTAGGAGGGCAAACTAAGGCTTGAGGACCAAAATGCAACCCACCTATAAGCCCACGCACGTATGGGTGAACTATTGTTCAGTTAATACCATCTATTTTTGGGAAGGTGCTCATGTGTGGGGAACAGAAACTTAAGAGGAGCCATACAGGCAAAACTCAATATTTTCAATTATTAGGTTTTGAGCCAGTTTCCTCTCTTAAACTAGGATGATCAGCTGGTAACATGTCCAATCTTTACAATGAAGGTTCAGAGGGATTTTTCAATATTTAATTCCTAGTCTGATTTATGCATTTTTGCATTTATGCATTTTTTTTCCCTATTTTTCTTTATCTTATCTGTTTTTTATCTTATCTGTTTGTGTAAANGAGGTAGTTATCATTATTGACAGATGTCCAATGGTCCCCAGTCAGTGCTACACACGTTGCCTCCATCAACTTCTCATCTTTTGCGGCTTTCATGCGGCGTGCTGGTCATGTATTCTCCTCACGATTGTTCGCCTCGCAGGTAGTTTGTAGGATGGGTCACATAAGGCCGCCTGGAGAACAAGCTCGAGTCCATCATCTTCGACCACGCTGATGGGCCGCAGCTCGTGGCAATCCACTGAGCAAGGAGATTAGTGAGCTTATCTGATAGAGCTGCACTGGTGGGCTTGCCTCGGTTGCACTCAAACATAGTAGTTTGACGAAAACTCTTCCCCGGCGCTACACTTGGTCCAGCATCTTCCAAATTAGCTAAGTCTTTCGCACCCTCAGGTATACATCCGCACCACGCATCCGCGCCGAGTATACATCCGCGCCAACCAGGTATACATCCGCGCAATGTGAAAGTCATCATAGCTTACTTAGTATAGACCCAGATCCCAACCCAACTTTGAGAATAGATTAACGGCGACATTTTTTTTATCGCGCGATAAGAGTCTGGCTTTGCCGCAGCACGTTAACGCCGATAACGGCCCACCCCTAATTCAAATATTATATTGAATAATTTGTCAATTAATCAAATATTCTATTTGACAATGTTTTAAGTGAGTTGAGATTGTGGTCTGCTGCTAAAATATGAAATAAAACAACTAAATTTGAGGCTCTTATTATAAAAGGCTCAATAATATGTATTAATTTGGTGTTGTCTAGTTCCCTCGTTCCCATCTGATTTATAGTTAATTCATATTTTATGGAAAAATTGACCTACATTTCAGTGACATTTAAGGTTTGTATTAATATCACTCATCTTAGTCAAAATAACATATTTAAATATCTACAGTTAAACTCTGATCAGTAGAATTTATCTCATTAACATGTTCAGTAGTAAGCTACTGGAAATGCTAATAACAATAATATTTAATTTATACTGATAACAATGTAATGGTGGTATGTCTATAATGTACGGGTTGGCAATTATCCAGTTTAAATTATTTTCACAGATAGAAGCGTTTGTGAATTACATACTACAACGGCTTGCCATAGACCTGGAGTGTTTCGCAACTCGTAACAACAACGTGACTCTCGGTAGCTGCTGTGCTGCGGCTCTGCTCCATAGCGCTGCAGAAAGCTAAGAGGATGGTGGGGACTTTTCTTCGGCTTGTAGAGTTTAGTCATTCTTAGTTTTAATATCCTTGTGTTTTTTTGGAAACCCACTTGATCATAGCATGCTAACCTGCTAGCTTTAGCATTATTAGCCAATCTGCCCATAGGTGCGCGTTTGATCCCAAACTTTGGACCGTTTCTGCCTTTGTATCTTTGCTGGTTCCTCTATTTTCCTCCACAGCGCCTAGATTACCACGCAGTGCACCAGTAAAAAGCATCTTTCTTACACAAAAAACATATAACTTACATTTGTTCAATAAAGTTCTGGGGGAAAAAGTAACTTGAAAAGATGTAGCACGAGTGCTACGTCTAAAAATAGTTTATCGCACAGAGCGTTTTTTTCATCGCACGTGCGACATATATGTCGCACTGTACAGCCATGGCCGGTCTCTAATAGTGGCCGTGGCTACGATTAGAAACAACGTTTAGTTTCTTCCCCTGTGTCCCGGTGTCGTAGTGCACCACAAAGGACTTACTGAAACTTACTGAACGAAGACGGAATAGTGGATCATAATCTCCGGCTGCAAGATGAGCAGAAATGTAACAGAAAATGCTAGTTAGCAGTGATCACTTCATCACAGGTAAGGGTTTACTAAAGGTTTTTATGGCGTTTTATTGAACAGTTATTTAGAAACGCAGCTACATAAACAGCAGGTAAACAGTTTGATATCGTAGCGTGTCCTGTTGGAGCGACACGTCGTGCAGTCTGGCACCTTTCTGGAGTTCTCACAGTGTGACATGAGCAGTCTTGTGAGACGGCCAAAAAACTAACAGTGTGATCCCGGCATAAGACTATAATTTGAGTGTACTAATTTTTGCAACATGGGCTTGAATGAATTTGTTAGGAAAATCACTTTTTTGTGTGTGCAAATTAACAAATCTTGGTTGCAATCAATGGCCCACATTTGTGGGAGTATTTGTAGTCTAGAATCTCATAGAAAATGTTGATTATGAAAGGAAACTAAAGGTTTTCTGACAAATGTAGTGGGGTGTACTTATTTATGCTGAGCATTGTATTTGGGTGTAGTTCTGACAAAGAATGGTTAATTATAGACCTTTGACCTCCAAGATACAAGGTGGAACACTGTTCCCCTCTTAAATTTATATTCACGAGTACAATCCATTAGAATGAATATTCTTCCTCGTATGCTTTACCTTTTTCAGTGCTCATCAATTAAAATACCTCAAATATTTTGATGAATGGGACAGGATGCTGGTGAAATACATATGGCAACATAAAATAGCCAGGATTAATGGTGCGTTCGATTTGTCCTTGGAACTCGGAAATCCCGACTTCCGAGTAGGAAAATTCAAATAAAACGTCCCGCAAAGTCGGACCTCCCAGTCGGAAACACGGAAGTTTTTCAGAACTCCGACCTCAATTTCCAAGATGGCTGCTCTCCGTATCAACAACTCAGTTTTGGTTGAAATGTGTTTATTTTACAACACACACATANGTGAGTTACTATGACCCGTTAACGATCGTTTTTTATTACATTGATATGCAAATTAAACGGCGAATTTCGGCGCTAATATAACATGGTTAATTTGATGTTAAAGTGCTAGCCAAATTCAAAATGTTATTTGAGTCAGAGCTAGCACAATCCCCTCCTTTATATTGTGTTCTGTTAGTTAGCATAAAGCTATAAGCTGCCAGTTAATGAAGCAACAAGCTGCCAGGTCTGTGTTTTCATTATTCTAGCCTCAGCCTGCTGGCTGGTTTGAGTGTGGATTTCTGATTAAAACATACAATCCTAGCTCCAAAACAGCAGAAAAATAAAATGTTCAACACAGTGCAGCCTCCTCTATTAAATATTTCATTTTATTTACAGCTATTATGCATGTAGCACATGCATGCCATATGGCCAACATGTGTGGTTTTGATGTTTTTTCAAATGAATCTCATGTTGCAGAGTTCAAGTTCATCACAAACCATGCCTCTCTACAATCAAGGTTTCTGTCACAGCTCGACTTCCTCTCTGAAAGCCATCAGGACAGCAGGACATGAAGCTGAGGGACACAGTCGTCACACTGACAGTAAGAACTTTTAAATTGTTTAATTATAAAGTGTATATGCATCACATTAGGGCAGTAAAATATTTATATGCTGCATCATGTTAAAGCTTCACTTCCTTCACATGTGAGTAGTGCTTCTACTGAAAGGACCCTGTCATTTTATCATGTTTTGTCCCACTGTGAGAAATGGATTATTTTTTATATTATTTGAAGATCATAACCTCCAGTCCATAAGGTAGTTTTAATGTCATTATGTAGATGCTGGTGTCACATGCTGACTGGTTAGTTTTTTTGTCTTTGATCACTTTTGCTGTGCTACTGAAAATTTAAGTTCAAATATCTCTTTTCTTTATTCTGAAGGATGCCCCTGATGCTTGGAGGGAAGCGCTCATCAAAGAACTCGGCGTTTCTCTGAATGAAAATCTTGACGTTGTGGTTCAGGAGTACATGGTGAGTGTTTCATGAGTGGATTGTAGCAAAATAAACAAATAGTGTAGCTTTGTAACTTTCCAAAATACATACACTTAACCATGTGATCCTACTGGACTGTTTAGGTTTAATAAAGATAGCAGCTCTCTATATGGCAACATGATTCCAGTGCTGAGATAGTTATCTTGTCACACACGAGGTCCAAACACTAGAAATTTTCTCCATTCCCCCATTATAAAAGTGAAAGACTACCCATTTTGCCCCCCACCAGTGTGTAAAGAAATATGTTTCTATTAAAACAAGAACATTTCCACCCTGTTCCCACACTGTGCTGACCCTCATCTGACAAGGGCCAAGTTGGGACTGGGATGTAAACTGGTTCTGGAAAATATTCAGAATATGAATTTTCCTCATTTATGTTACAGCCTTATTCCTAAATAGGGCTGGGACGATAATCAATAAATCAATTAATCGTACGATAGAACAAAATAAACTCAATTTTTCCAGCCTCAATATATCGCCATGTGTCTGCGTGTATATGTTTTCCTCGTCTCTCGCCTCCAAAGACGCTGGATGATAAGAGGGTTCAAGTGCAGTTTTGGTTGTTGACACTGGAGAGGCCATTGTATTGATTGTTTTGGAGAGACAGGGTCTATTTTATTGTTTTTGGTGCAATATTTTCTAAGAGTCCTTTTATTATTTTATTTTTATTGTTTTTGTTTTATTTATTTAGTTAGAACTTCTGGTTCTGGACATTCCAATGTTAAAGATTTAATTGTTGCATTTTAAAGGATGTACTTGCATTATTATGATATAACATTACATAAGTGGTTATTTTGGTCTCGATAATGTTGACAGTAATATAGTTTATTGTCAATAATTTGTTGGACAATATATCGTCCAGCAAAATGTGTTATCGTCCCAGGCCTATTCCTAAATGTATTAAATGATTTTTTTCTTCAAACTTCTACACACAACGCCCCATAATGACAACATGAAATAAGTTTTGAGATTTTTGCTCTGAGTACATCAGATCCATGTTAATAATAAAAATCATTCAATAATAAGAATCTGTAGAAAAAACGGCCCAACAGAATCAGACCTGTGATATCTATATTGTAAGGCTAAAGGGAATCTGGAATCTTCTGAGTTTCATAACTTGGTGTCTGGTAGGCCTCTGTCTTTGAAACAGAAGCTAATGTAAAGCTTAAAGGCTCGTCTTCCTTTGAGCTAGACGTTACCTTTTTATTTTGTTGTTAAAATTGGATCATGAAGGCAGCATGACGGGAGACTCT
>SSNS01000544.1:340864-372069 GCA_006937985.1 Aphyosemion australe | reverse complement strand
GATGCACCAAAAAAAGTTTTGTGCGCCCACGACAGACGGAGGCTAGGCCTCAAATCCGGCCTTCTGGCCAAAAACTATGCTTTTAAATGATTAAAAATATTATTCTTAGTGGTAGGAACATGATTTTCACATATGTTTTACAGAAAAGTGTGCTGATTCATAATCTGTTAATTGTACCGGCCTAAGTTAACCTCGTTAAGGCGTCCCTTTAATATTCAGCCTTTTAAAGTTTAAACTTCCCAGTACATTGTGAGCTCAAACTCGGCTTCTCCTTAACCTAGAGCAGTGGTTCTCAACCTTTTTTCATTGATTTACCCCCTGTGAAATATTTTTTCAGCCAAGTACCTCCTAACCAGCGCAAAGCATTTTTGGTTGTAAAAAAAAAAACTAAAACAGAGCACTGTGCCATCAGTGACTGATTTATTCAACTTGGGAACTGATAAACATGTACAAAATTCAAACATTTGGGGAAAAAAAACTATTTTGAACATTTTAAATGTTAGTGATCCATAACTAAATGTATTGGAAATATTTATCATCACTAAAATGTAGTGATTCAAGTGTTCATTTTTGCATGAATGCTATTTTTTAAATATATGTATATTTTCTCATGTACCCCCTGAAGTGCCTTCACGTACCCCTGGGGGTACGCATACCCCCATTTGAGAAACAATGACCTAGAAACTCCAAATTTTTACTGTAGCTTCAAGTGACCCTCAGGTCTGACCGACAAAATTTACAGGCTGCTCGGCCATTCAGAAAGGTTAAAGGTCACCCCACCCTTAATGGCTGTAAAAGACACCCATTTTTGGCCATTTTTCAGGGGGTAGAGGGGTCCCTGAATGACATCAAATGAAAAAATTCATGAGAGTAGGTACTCATCAACTATACATGCTCCCCACATTTGGTGCAGACTGGACATTGGGGAGTGGTTCAAAAAAATCCACAAAGGTGGTCTGCAGCATTGGTCAGAAAATCAATCATTATATTTACAGATGTTTTGGTCCATAGCTGAACAAGTAGACACAGGAAAGGAGTAGATTGGATGTACGGTCCTTAAATGGCGCTTTACATCAAGCGGTCAGAACTAACCGTCAGGGATCATCTCAGCCCCTGAAGGGTTAAAAAAATCTGAAAATATTTCCCGGAGTAGGTGTGTATGGTCTATATACACAGTAAAAATCTCATCCAGATTGGAGTTTGGGAAGTGGGTGAAAAAAATCCAAACATGTGGTTTGCAGAACCTGTCAATAAATTAAACGCTTTTAATTTACAGATGTTTTGGTCCATATGTTCCTAATCAACTTCCTGCTTATTTTCCAACATGAAAGGAACAGCCAACAAGAAAATCCAAGCATTAGCTGATCAGAAAATTCCCACCACCAACCAATAAAAAAAAAATTAACTGCCAAAGAAATATTTTAGCTGCAGTGCTGAGGGCGTCCACTAGGGGCACTCAAGAGCAGTCCACACAGCCAATCAGAAAATTCCCACCACCAACCAATCAGAAAAATCAACTGCCAAAGAAATATTTTAGCTGCAGTACTGGAGTGTGTCCACTAGGGGCACCTAAGAGCAGAGCAGTTCACACACTTTTTAGGGATTAACATCTCTATGGGGTCATATTGTGAAAATTAGTCAGAACATTTATCAGGGCAAAAGAAGCCTCCTCTAGGGTTTTGGTTGTGTGGACCGGGTAAATGTCCACACAATGGTGAATGTCCACACAATGTTGGTCTCCCGTCAGGGGTTGGTCCACACAAACCCATAAAAACAAGTGCACACACACACACACACACACACACACACACACACACACACACACACACAGACCTGTTGAACGTGTTTATAAGTGTTTTAGCTAACATTTATACATCTGGGACTCTGCTACTTCTCTCCCTCGTTCCTCTCAGCTGATGTTCTGCAGGCGTTCTCACACTGGTTCCGAGCCCAGAAACACAAAGAACCTCTCAGAACGAGTCAGAATTCAGTCTGAGGCCAGGACGTTCTGCAGCAGATTAAGACAACTCTGTGGATGAACTTCTGCTAATTATCTGTATAAAGTTTGAACAGCCTCTGTTTACAGAAATGGTTTACATTCTTGAGGACTGGTGAGCTAACGGCTATGCTAGCTGATAACCAGCCTGAGCTAACATCAAGTCTCTTTGTGTCACTTTAACCTCCCAACTTTACCAGCAGTCATGTGACATTTTATAAACACCTTTACCACAGCCAGAAGGTTAGATCTGACGATGACAAATATGCTGTTAGCTCAGACTAGCCGTTAGCTCAGACGAGCTGTTCTCAGACTAGCTGTTAGCTCAGACGAGCTGTTCTCAGACTAGCTGTTAGCTCAGACGAGCTGTTCTCAGAATAGCCGTTAGCTCAGACTAGACGTTAGCTCAGACAAGCTGTTCTCAGACTAGCCGTTAGCTCAGACTAACCGTTAGCTCAGACAAGCTGTTCTCAGACTAGCTGTTAGCTCAGACGAGCTGTTCTCAGACTAGCTGTTAGCTCAGACTAGCCGTTAGCTCAAACAAGCTGTTCTCAGACTAGCCGTTAGCTCAGACTATCAGCTAGCTCAGACGAGCTGTTCTCAGACTAGCCGTTAGCTCAAACGAGCTGTTCTCAGGCTAGCCGTTAGCTCAGACTAGCCGTTAGCTCAGACGAGCTGTTCTCAGACTAGCCGTTAGCTCAAACGAGCTGTTCTCAGGCTAGCCGTTAGCTCAGACTAGCCGTTAGCTCAGACGAGCTGTTCTCAGACTAGCCGTTAGCTCAGACTAGCCGTTAGCTCAGACGAGCTGTTCTCAGACTAGCCGTTAGCTCAAACAAGCTGTTCTCAGACTAGCCGTTAGCTCAAACGAGCTGTTCTCAGACTAGCCGTTAGCTCAGACGAGCTACACTATAAAAAAAGGAAAAAAATTTGTTTTTCCAGGGTGTCCGCGGGATTTTAAAAAGTATTAAAAAGTGATAAATAAAAATTGTCAAATTTAAGGCCATTAAAAGTGTTAAATGTGGTCTCAGGGGTATTATTTTTTCCAAATTAGGTATTATTTTTTTCAGACTATCAGGTGTCCTATTCTGATTTAAGTTCTATATGCTTAAGTTCGCGTTAGTTCGTTTAAATATGTAGCCTGGCAAGCCATCCTATATATGCAGGGGCGTCGTACTGGGGGGAAAAGTGGACCTGACTACCCAGGGCCCAAGAGGGGAGAGGGGCCCATGTTTCCCACAATCCCCCCCCCGTTTTTATTTAGAAAACATTGTGTCCCCTTTGTGTCAATTTGTTTCATTATATTGTTTCCAACTAAATATGGGAAAATCGAACCAGACTTTATGTCAGTGTTCGTTTTCCCCAAAGGAGGAGCCCCCCCCCAGGAGACGTAAAATGGTTTATTCCACTCAGCAGCGGCGAGTCGGCGACAGGCTGCAAGCGGCAAGCCCAGCACGCTCTCAGACTGAAAGCTGCATTCATGTTCAGTGTTTAACGCCTTTAGTTTCACCATCAAGATCAGTTATAAATCCATTAGTATTATTAGAATTATTACCGCGGACCTCGCAGTAAAACCAGGTTCTCTCTGTGTGGATATTTCAGCTCCTTCCCACTCATGGATCAGGACAAACTTGGTATGATGGATTCCTGGTAATCTCAGGAATGTGAAGCTGCCAGTGTCATCATGCTATACGAAAACCTGAATGCAACAGACCTCAGAAACTGTCTTGTTAATCCCAGATGAGCTACTTTAACTCTATAAGGTAAAGTTGCCCACAGTGGAGGTAACTGACTTTAAGGCCATAAATGATGGCCCATAATGAAAGCTAAAAAAAGGCATAGTCTAATTATTACATGAGCTCTTGTTACAAGGTATGGAGAGCCAAAAGTGACACAATTCAATAAATAGCTAAAGCATTAATTAGTTTTATAAATGTATCATTAAATATTTAAAATATTTAATTACATGAACCATAAAAATATTTAATTCATTAAAATTAATTTATAGATATTTAATAATTTATTTCATTATTTCATGGTTTGTTCATCATGATTTTGTTTTATCTGTCAACCTTGCCCATCAACATCAGTGAGCAAGGCTCAGGTTGATAACAAACATGGCAGCTTATATGTTAGAGGGGTTTTTATTGACCTGGTCAGAGATATTTTAAGCCTAACAAATAAAACAGTTGCTGACTCAGAATCAGTGGTAAAACAGTACAAGAGGAATTTCAGGAGGAATTTCCTCACTGATGGAGAGACTACAGAATATCTGTAGAAGTACTCCTGCATGTGCTTGGTCAATTTAACCTTTCATTATTGCAACAATATATATCAGTATTAGCAAAGCTTAACATCATGAACCACATGCCCCTTTAGATGCAGCAGCAGCAGCAGGGCTCTCATTCTCTCCAGATAGCACTGAGATTTCACTTTTATTATGCTGGCATTTGTATTTGCTCAATATAGAGGTTAAACTAAGATCATGTTTATTAACTTGTCTTATAGCATGACAAAAAATCTGCACGAGAGATATTAAACAAGTGAGCGTGGGGCCCACCTAGATGGCTTGTACCTAGGGCCCAGAATTTGGTGCTACGCCGAGGCGCCACCTGTTCAATCCAAAAGAGAAAAGCACAGCGGTGGTCATGGCTAGTGGAGGAGGAGAGGAGCTTAAGTCGTTTAAGTCGCATGTATGGGAGCATTTTGTGTTCCCTGTAAAATACAAAGATGATACAAACGGCAAACATGAACACACGCGTGACTCTATGCCATACCAGCCTGACGGCGCAGCGCCGCACACAAACGTCCAATCGCTATGAAAGCATGAAGGGAGGTGACGCGTGCAAAATGCCTGGGACAATTATTACATTAACGTGATGGGACCTGAAGTATTGATGGGGACAAATCTGTAAACGAGGAGTAAAGAAAAACAAACAGCGCTTCAGAAAGTTGAGGAAATGAGTGAAAGCAGGACACGCAGGGAGTGAGCTCCTGACGCGCGCCGCAACCTCAGTAACTCTCAAAGTCACGCCACCAAAAGAAAACAATTAACACGCGATCGTTCATGTCCGCTTATATTCTCGTATCCTTTTATTTGTGTCTGACGCGCGCTCCCCCAGCAGAGCTCATCTGTGCCCCGGTGACATCACCTCGCTGCAGCGGGCGCACAGCGCACCTTTCTCTATTTCTGCGGTGGATCCCTGAACTGATTAGTTCAAAATGTGAAAATGTAGGAAATCCAGGAAGCCGTTTTTCTGGAAGATTGAAAGGAGATGCAGGAAGATCAGAGACAGACAGGAAAACGGTCAAATAAAAAACAAGAAAACTAAATAAAGTTCTTGAAAAGGAAAAAGTAGGTAGATTTTTATCCACTACACAACAATAACAATATAAAGCAATAATTTATAAACATGTAATATTTATTTATTTGATAAAATTCAGATCACCTTCAAAACTCAGGTCCACACCCAGGGCCGTATCCAGGCATTCGGGGACCAAGGCAAAATACAGGGTGGAGCCCCCCCACCACCACCACCACCACCACCACACACACTCAATTAATTTAAGCTAGCAGCGTACAATATGTTGTTGCATTTATTTAATAAAAAATAATTTTCTGGGGGTCCTGGCCAGCATTGGGCACTTTCATGCCCAGGGGCAATCATAACCCAGCCCTGATGGAGGTGATCAGAAGGACCTGCAGAGCAAAATCTTTCTGCTTCTGCTACGGTGTGTCTAGATTTCCAGGCTACACAAGATCAGCAAGAGAAATGTTCACGCAAAATGTTTCACTTCCTGCAGTCAGACAGAGCAGAGATGAGTGAACCTGCAGCTGATCTAACGTTAGATAGAACATTCTCCAGATGGGCATACGCCCGTTACTTTAAGTTTGTGAAGAATGAGGATATGAAGAACATTGTAGTCAAATGCTCTTTATGTGCTACATCTAAAGAACTGTTAATTATGTTTGACTGTTTTAACCACAACCCCTAGCCCAGTTAAATACCATATCACCTTCCACTGGATGTCTAATGAGCTAATTGAGCGTCATGAGCTACATTTAGATTCCCAAATCCATATTATTTTGGTGAAAGTAACTTAAAGTAATGCAAAAGTAGTGTAATGCCTTACATTTTAAAATGAGTAATATTGTAATGTAATGAATTACTTTAAAATGAGAGTAACAAGTAATAAATAATGCATTACAGTTTTGAAGTAACTTGCCCAACACTGGTTGTAAAAAACCCTAACCCTAACCCTTTCTTAAACAAAAATAAAAAACATCACAACACGGACTAATTTTCTCATAACACAGAAAATGAGGATATGTAGGTCAGTGAACGCACCATCAGCTGATCCGGGTCTGTTTCTGTGACTCTTAGTTCTGGGAGGTGATCAGTGACGAACACGGCATCGACGCAGCGGGGAACTATGTGGGTGACTCGCCTCTGCAGCTGGACCGGATCAGTGTCTACTACAACGAAGCTTCCTGTAAGTGTGTGTGTGTGTGTGTGTCACACACATCCCATAATAATCTGGGTTTATGTTTAAGTGAGTGCTGTTCTGTTGGTGCAGCTCATAAATACGTCCCCCGGTCCGTGCTGGTGGACCTGGAACCAGGAACCATGGACAGCGTTCGGTCCGGAGCCTTCGGGCAGCTCTTCAGACCCGATAACTTCATCTTTGGTAACGTTTGGTTCTGACTAACGGCAGCAGATCGTATACGACTCCGCCTGCATCTGTCACTGTCTCACGTTTCACTGTCTGTAGGTCAGACAGGTGCCGGGAACAACTGGGCCAAAGGTCACTACACGGAGGGGGCGGAGCTTGTGGACTCAGTCCTGGACATCGTGAGGAAGGAGTGCGAGCACTGCGACTGCCTGCAGGTGGAATCATTTTGGCATTTAGCCTCTGACCTCTGACCCCAGATAGAAAAGGCTCCTAACTCAAGGGATGAGCCAGGGTTCTGTTGACAGAGCAGAACCGGTTCTAACAGGATCGTTGGTGAAGGCCCACTTTCAGGTGGAAAAGCTTCACGTAGATTTCATCTCCTGCTGTTAAATAAATAAATCTGAGTCATCAGGATGAAAACGTCAGGATGCTCCCGGCATTCCGTCTGTCGTCTTTTAACAGGCAGAGGACAGGTCCTCTGTTGCTATGGTGATCTTCTGCATGAGCTTTTGTCTGGGGCTTTTATTGTGAAGGTTTTTAAAGGAAGTGATGTCTTCCTAATCTGGATAAATGTATGATTCTTCAGGGTTTCCAGCTGACCCACTCTCTGGGAGGAGGAACCGGTTCTGGGATGGGTACCCTGCTCATCAGTAAGATCCGGGAGGAGTACCCCGACCGCATCATGAACACCTTCAGCGTCATGCCTTCCCCTAAGGTAGGGGTGTGGTCCTGATGTCCAGGTTGTAGCCTCGGACCCTTCGACTTCCTAACAGCTGGTCCTCTTTGACTCGGTAGGTGTCGGACACGGTGGTGGAGCCGTACAACGCCACCCTGTCGGTCCACCAGCTGGTGGAAAACACGGATGAGACCTACTGCATCGACAACGAGGCCCTTTACGACATCTGCTTCCGCACCCTAAAACTGACCACGCCCACTTACGGCGACCTGAACCACCTGGTGTCGGCCACCATGAGCGGCGTGACGACCTCGCTCCGTTTTCCCGGGCAGCTCAACGCCGACCTCCGAAAGCTGGCCGTCAACATGGTGCCGTTCCCGAGGCTCCACTTCTTCATGCCGGGCTTCGCCCCCCTGACGGCGAGGGGCAGCCAGCAGTACCGCGCCCTCACCGTTCCTGAGCTCACCCAGCAGATGTTCGACGCCAAAAACATGATGGCAGCATGCGACCCCCGCCACGGCCGCTACCTGACAGTCGCCACGGTGTTCCGAGGGCCCATGTCCATGAAGGAGGTGGACGAGCAGATGCTGAACATCCAGAACAAGAACAGCAGCTACTTCGTGGAGTGGATCCCCAACAACGTGAAGGTGGCGGTCTGCGACATCGCCCCCCGTGGGCTCAAGATGGCCGCCACCTTCATTGGGAACAGCACGGCCATCCAGGAGCTGTTCAAGCGGATCTCGGAGCAGTTCTCGGCCATGTTCCGGCGGAAGGCCTTCCTGCACTGGTTCACAGGAGAAGGGATGGATGAGATGGAGTTCACGGAGGCGGAGAGCAACATGAACGACCTGGTGTCGGAATACCAGCAGTACCAGGAGGCCACGGCCAACGACGGGGAGGAGAACTTCGAGGACGAAGACGAGGAGATCGAGTGAAAACCCAAAAGAACCGCTGGACTAGTCCTAGTTTCCAGTACGTTTGGAGGAACGTCTTCCAGAAACTTTAAAGCTTCATCGTGTTTCTGGGATTTATGGACTTTTGGGAATCTTGATGCCTTAAAGGGAAAAATGATTAAATAAACGAATAAAACGATTGTAAAATTTAATTAGAAAAATTTGCTTTGAAATGAATTAATCTAAGAAATATTCATTAAACTGATTTTGTCCTGAAATAAATGGTGGAATATTAGATTTGGGATGCTGGAAAACTCAAATATTCCTAACGATGTGGTTAAATCATCTATTCGGTTTAAAGCTCGTATGACTCGGCTGAAATCTGACAAGTCGCCTTGTAACTGTTGAATGAGATTAAAAAGATGAGCCGAAATAATCTCGGAACCAAAAACGTAAAACCACGGGGTTTCCCGGTAATTATCGCCCCCTACAGGCCTGGAGGAAATAATCGGATCTACGGGATTCTGTCGGTGGGATTTTAGATGTTTTTGTTGTTTTTTCACCGTTTCTGATTCAGAAATCTTTTTCTTTGGGATGAAATTAGAATAAAATAAAACATCTAAAGCTGTTACATGGTTTTCAGTTTCCTCATTTAACATGAAAGTGATGCTTCAAGTATTTTAAAATGCTTTCTGAGAAACGGTATAAATGTTGTAGATGACGTGTGAGCAGCCTCGGTTTGGAGAAACAGTTCTGATTACGTAGAGAAGCTAACAGCTAGCCATAGCATTTGTTCATGGAATGGTTTTTAAAATTTCATTGTAATTTATTGTGAGTCAGAAATGCTAGGCTAGCTAGCTGTGCTGCTAATTTCTGCAGCAAAGACCCACAGAATTCTGGGTAAAAAATCATGACGAAGATTTTAGAGGTGTGAAAATTTCTGCATGAAAGTTTCTCTGAACTTCTGTTAAACTTAAAAGAACGTTTTATAACTGGTTCCAGTCAGACTAGCTGTTAGCTCCTCAATCTGGTCAGAGCTAGCGGTTTATTGTTCATAACTTCAGGATATAAACACGAACTAGAAATATTCAGCAGATTTCTAATGAAGTCGTTTTCTGTGATTAAATAATCATTTGTGCTGAAATGGTCTGATGCTGGACAGATTTAGGTTATTTTGTCTGTAAACATTTCTAATTTCGTACAGGCTCTTATTTTGTTAAAGGATCAAAGTGCAACAAGAACAGCTTCTACTTTAATTTTCTGACGTTTATAAATGTAAAC
Organism: Aphyosemion australe; assembly: GCA_006937985.1. Classification (NCBI taxonomy): domain Eukaryota; kingdom Metazoa; phylum Chordata; class Actinopteri; order Cyprinodontiformes; family Nothobranchiidae; genus Aphyosemion; species Aphyosemion australe. The sequence goes on along the minus strand of SSNS01000544.1, from coordinate 362,552 downwards.
GTTTATTTCTGCAGCTGCTGAGACTGAAGCTGGACCATCAGGTGTTTTACTGTGAAAAGGTGCCGAGTCTGCAGGTTCTCCTCTATTCTGACAGATTCATCCTGTTAATCCGCCTCCAGCAGCTGATCTGACAGCAGTTTGTTTGTGTGGAGGATTAGGTTGAGCTCAGCAAAACGCTGGTCTCAGGTCTGCGCCGCTGCTCTTTGTGTCTGATTCATCCGTTCATCTGTTTCAGAGTGAAGCTTCAGCAGAAGCCGAGCACCGATGCAGGTTTGACTGAAGCCGGCGGGTCGATGACCTCTGACCTCAGTTTGTTTTTATCTGGTCACGTTTTAATCTGATCATCTGAGCTGAACTCATGCTGAAATGATCACGCGTGTCCCGATAAGTCAGGATTATTGATTAATAATCTTGTTCATTAATCCTGGTCAGGAATCTTTTATTTAATTTATTTATTGAACCTTTATTTATCAGATGAGTGGATTGAGAACTCATTCTCATTTACAACGAGGATCTGGCCAAGAGGCAGCAGCATAGTTAGCTTTACACAAACAGATAAGATAAAACAGCTAGACATAAAGACAAAGGACTGTTCTCATATATAATATGCACAAGCCATCAAAACCATCAGTTTATTCATTTATTTATTGTTTTCATAAAAACCTGCAAAAGGTTCAGGTCACATTTATGGGTGGATTAAAAAATTAAATAAACAATAAAAACCATGACAACACTTTACAAAGAGCCCCTTTATTAACGTTCCCAATATTGTTCACGATTAAGGGTCCTTAAGGTTAGGATGGGGGGGGGGGTGTCTGTTTAGTAAATAATTACTTAATATTCAATCAATCAATCAAATTTTATTTGTATAGCGCCTTCCACTGCCTTTACAGAAGCCCAAGGCGCTGAACAAAACATAAAACAACAAGAGCAAAAGACAGTAGGACAGATTAAAACTGCATAAAAAGTGACTAAAATAACAAAACAGATACGATAAAATAGAAAATAAAACAGTAAAATTATAAAAATCCATATTACATAAAAGCCAAACGATAAAAGTGAGTCTTCAAACGACTCTTAAAGACCTGCAGTGATGGGGACTGTTTGACAGCAAGTGGGAGCTCATTCCACAGTGTAGGAGCCAGGACAGAAAAGGCACTATCACCTCTTGTTCTCAGCCTTGTTCGTGGGACGACAAGCAATTCCTGGTCAGCTGAGCGAAGAGAGCGCACAGGGGCATGCATCTGAAGCAACCCAGCCAGATATGGTGGAGCACCACCATGAAGGGACCGGTAGACAAACAACAAGACCTTAAACTTAGCCCGGCAATCCACAGGGAGCCAGTGTAGGGAAGCCAGGACAGGAGTAATGTGTGTGTTTTTTTCGAGCCAGTCAGAAATCTAGCTGCCGAGTTCTGAACCAACTGCAACCGATTCAGTGCTGCCTGACTCAGCCCGACATACAGTGAATTGCAGTAATCAAGCCGCGATAAAACAAATGCATGCAGAACAGACTCGAGATGCGCCCTAGACAACATAGGCTTGATTTTTGCCAGACGGCGCAAATGAAAAAAACAGGTTCTTACTACCTAGTTTATATGGCTTTCAAATTTAAGATTGCAGTCAATTACAACTCCGAGACTTCTGACAGAAGATTTCAAGTAGGGTGTCAATGCATCCAAATCGGGGGCAGAGCTTACACAGCCCTTGCTAGAAGGGAGGAATGTAAGAAGCTCGGTCTTGCTCTCATTAACATGGAGAAAGTTTGCTGCTAGCCACAACTTCACCTCATCCAGACAAACCTGGAGTTTCTTAATAGAACCACCCATCTCAGGAGGCAGGGGAAAATAAATCTGGCAGTCATCTGCATATAAATGAAATTTAATGCCATGATTGCGCAGGATTACGCCCAGTGGTAGCAGGTAAAGGGCGAAGAGTAGTGGCCCCAGGACTGAACCCTGAGGTACCCCCCAGCGCAGGTCCTCCCAGGGGGACACAGAATTGGCCATCATCACACAAAACCTCCTTCCCTGGAGGTATGACTTTAGCCATTCAAGAGCTGACCCCGTAATCCCTACCCAGCGTTCCAGTCGATCCAGTAGAATGTTATGGTCGACTGTGTCAAAAGCTGCTGTCAAGTCCAGTAACAGCAGCACCACAGTAGTACCTCGATCCAAAGACATATAAATGTCATTCATCACCATCAATAGTGCAGACTCAGTGCTATGTCCAGCCCTAAATCCAGACTGAAATGTCTCAAACATGTTAAAATCATCTAAAAATGAGACCAGCTGTTGGTAAACAACCTTCTCCAATAATTTAGAGATAAAAGGCAGTTTGGAGATAGGCCTGTAATTTGCCTTATTAATAATAATAAGCTGTTAATAGGTTAATAATGCACTAAATAACGTTAATAAAGGGACTCTTATTGTAAAGCGTTACCAAAAACCACAAATAAAACCAAAGGATTTTAACCTTAAGGAGTAAATGTTTAAATATGAAAGGTGTTTGTGTGTAAATGGGTAACTCCACCGCCATTTCCTTGCTGCAACTACAAAAAATTAAACTGGTTTTTAATGCAATTTTCAAAAGTCAATCTAATTATGCATTTTTAAATATTTCAAAATCATTGTTTAATTTTTTACATGGTTTTTTACATGAAGGTGTTTGCATTATTTTAAGTCCTGTTACCAAAACCCATGTAACAAAGCATGTCAACTAATTCCTTCATTTCCCCTCAAGAAAGTTATTTTAATTAAATGGTTAGTTTTAAGTTCAAATTAATGTTTGTTATCAAAAAATTCACACTAACATACAAAAGTTGTATTTTTTACTCCGTCCTCATATGGGTGACAGGACTGAGTTAGAGGTAGCAAATACAACAAATATAGCCACATGGCCTCCTAGCTAATAGCACGAGGACCAAAGTGAGTCACCAAAAATGTGTATTTTTAAAATAACCAAATGGTAAGTAAGATATAATTAAAGTAACAGGACAGTATGTTGGATTTGCCCTCATCATTTTCTGCTAATATATTATCACATAGAAAAATGAATGAGAGAACGTACTGTTGAGCTTCCCATGGCCTTTAGAGCTTCCTGTTGTGTTGCTTTTGGAATTTTTAAAATGAAAAAGATGGGGAAATGTGTTTGCAGGACTGAGCATAAACCCAGGAACACACCTAAAACGTCTATTTTAACAAAGAAATTATAGATTTGTTTTGAAAAAAATATTTGTGAAGCATAGACAGGATATAGAGCCACACAAAAATGCAAAAAAAAAAAAAAAGAGGATTTTATTAATTATATTTCACTCTAATGTTAAAGATCAAGGACATGTGAAAAATGCTGTTTTTTCAGTGTTCAAAGGAGTTTTTATTAATATTGCCCATCATAAATATTAAATTTGCACCCCGGTAATTAAGCAGGACCTTTTGCTTAATAACAAAATGTATTTAGCGTGTATATATGTAGTTAATGACGGTGGATATTGATATGATTTAATTGTGATATTGGGTGCACCGAAAAGAAAGATGTATGCTTGGTTGTATTTAAGGCCATTTTGTAAATTGTTTTGTATTCAGTAGAAGGGGTAGGTTATATAAGATTTTTCTTCTTCCTCCCCTTTTTTTTCACTTGGAAGAATTGTGTTGATTATTGTATTGAGAACAAGTGATGTATGGAATTTGCCAAGTGGAAAAATAAACTGTAAACTGTAAACTATATAAAACATTTCCTGGGGACGGAAATGGCACCCTTCAGTGGAATGGTCATAACTGGGTTTTTATAAATGGTCCAACTTTGAAACAATTCCTGTTTAATTTTGAAGACAAAAGTTTTTTACTGTGGAAAACGACTTCTAGTGGATATTAGAGATGAAATATGAACGAGAACAGGTTGATTTTCATTCTTAAACAAAAGTTTCTCCATGTGGACGTGATTTATTTATTTATTTGTTTGTTTCTCAGTAAATCAGAAATTCTTAAGAGCAAAAATCATCTGAAGCTTAAAGCTAAATTACAGCATTTTGATGTGAATGATAATGTTTTTGAAGCTCTCAGCAGCAGGATGATCGTTTCTACTGTAATGACCACCTCTGGCCACCAAGAGGAGCTGCAGCACAGCCTGTTGTCCCTGCAGGTGTGAACAGCGGATTAAAGGTTAAACCTGCTTCAGTTTGATGCTCCAGGAGTCAGAATGTAAATGACACACTCCGGTACCGGGTTTGGACCCATTTCCTCTGATTCCAGCTGATCCGACACATTCTCTTTGTCTCTGATCTGAACAAAGTCCTGAGTCTGCATCCTTCCAGCTGATTAGCACACCTGTGAGATGAAAAGGTGCTTCTAACGAGGTGCTGAGATAATTGGCTGCAGCTAACGAGGAGGTTCTGATGCGTGGCCCGCTGTAACGCAGTGGGTCGGATCAGAGAGGATGCTAACGAGAGGATCTGGTATCGACTGGCTCGGTCTGCAGAGACCTGCTGCAGGATTTAATTGGCAATTACATGACCGAGGTTCTGCTGGAGAGGAAGAACTGGTTCTGTTCTGCAGCCGTGACTCGGGTTTCTGTGTTCAACATGAATTCATGACCCAGTTCTGGTTCTGTTAAAGGAGACTGGGTTCTGGCCTAACCCGAACCAGGTTCTCCTGCTCAGTGAGGAGGTGAAAAAAGGGATTTCTCCAAAATATTAATTAGGAATTCAGACACGATCCGGTCCAGAACCTCTGATCCGGTCCAGAACCTCTGACCCAGACCAGAACCCCTGATCCAGTCCCTATCTCTCTCTCTGAGCGGTCCTCTGGACCTTCTGAGGAGTTTTCTGGTACCAGAACGTTTTGGTGGTTTCTGACCTTTGACCTCTGGATCATTCAGGGAGAAAGGCTGCTAACGGACTGGACCCGTCTGAACCGGGGCAGAACTTCCTCACAGCAATAATCTCAGAGCTAATCTGTCCTTTAATCCCCGCCTCCTCGTCTCAACAGAACTTTGTTCTGTTTCTCAGACTGAAGACATAAAAGTCAGTTAAATGTTTGGTTTCAGCCTTCAGAGCCTCGCTTTCACCTGGAGCCACCTGGTTCTGTTTACTGACACGAGGAACCCGACCCATCCACAGGTGCTGCTCTTTGGTTTGGACCCAAAACAGGAAAAGCATTTATTTACTCATCTCCAGAATCATCAGAGAAAAACTGTTTCCTGTGTTTGAAATTATGGAGGAGTAGAGAAATAAGATCAACAGAAATGTTAAAGCTGCTGCCAGTGACTCATCAGGTCACCATGGTAACCAGAGTTAAAGCTGCGGAAAACGGCTTCAACAGAATCATAGTACTGATGTTTTATTCCTGAACGAGTTCATCTGATTATTTAGGATTTTATTTCCATTCTGGATCAATAATCCCAAACTTCTGCTCATGAAGTCGATCAGCCAGCAGGAACAAACCCGGAATTCAACCTTCACCCTCGTCAGAGCGGGTCGGAGCTGCAGCAGCGTCTTCAGCCCCGATCGACCCGGAGCGTTATGAGCCTCTGAGCTGTTATTGATGTGTGTGTGCGTGTGTGAGACGATAGCAGCAGAAATCATGGGAGAGCTTTTAATTTGGCGAGGCTCAGTGAGACCTGCTGCCATGGTAACTAGGGGGGGGGGGTGAATAAAAGACTAAATCCTCTAAATTCTGAGAGTTTTTGTTCCTGCAGGTTTTTCTTCTAAGAGAAGGAAGCAAACTGAAGGAGAAACAAAGCTGCATGAACAAGCCTGAGCGCGACACACACTCCTCCCTCACACACACACACACACACACACACACACACACACACACACACACACACACACACACACACACACACACACACACACACACACACACACGCACACACACACACACTCAGTGCGGAGCGTCAGGAGGAGGAGGAACAGGAGCTGCCGAGGCTGCCTGTCAGTCCAGACTCGGGGCTTAAAGCTGGGCACTCACAGCTGGATTTTCTCCTGGTGGGAAAAGAAATTCCTCGTTTGTCCTCGGGAGCATCTGTGTTTTCCGAGGCTTGCTCCTCCAGCTGCTGTCAGGACCTGGCTCCGATCAGATCGTTCCTGGGTCACAAAGGGAGCAGTCACCCAGAACCGCCGAGCCGAGAGCTTCCTCCTGATCCCTCAGACCTACGGGACAAAGGCAGAGTTCACCTGGGAAGTTGAGTCACCTGAGTTCATCTGCTGCGGAGTTTCATCCTGGTTCTTCTGGATCTTCACATCCTGCTTTCATGCATCAGCTCATTCCCGGAGTTCCTGGTGCTTTTATAACAGAAGTTAGTGGATTAGGATGGACCTGATCAGAACCCAGCAGGAGGAAAAATCCTCCATCTTCTCTGCAGAATTCCAGCTTCATCCCAACCAGGATCAGGATTTTAGTTTTTATCCTCCTAAAACCAAACAGAACAGAGATGTTGAGATATTCCTCCGTTGTGTAAAATGAGGATTTTTCCAGCCTGATTCTGGATTTTATCCTAAGTTCAGGAACTCTGGATTTTCCTTTGGTGAGCAGAGAATTTTTCCATGTTTTAAACCCTCTGGCAGGTAAATGTAGATGGAAACACCTGAGAGCTCCTCTGATCCGTCTAAACGGACGTTTTCCTTCTGCTTTCATCTGAAACTAACAGCTGATCTTTAAAAAGCTGCATTTTTCTAACCGAAACGACCCGTTTGACTCTTGATTAAAAACATTCCTGCCTCCGAGGCGGCGAGGAGCTCTACCGTTTGGTTCAGCGCTGCCGGCGGACGGGATCAGAGGCTGAATCCTCCCTCTGGTCCAGCTCAGACTCTCAGAATGATTCAGAGACAAATAAACATTTCAGAGGATTTAGGGGTTAATTATCTGCACAACTAAAGCTGGTCTTTAGTCGTTTCTAACAGCTGATCAATGTAAATCTAATCGTTTTTATTCAGAAAACAGGACAAACAGAGACCTCCTGTTTTACTTTGAAAGGTCGCTGTCACAGGATATGGGGCGCCGAATGTGAAAAAAATACATTTTAGTTTTGTACCTTTAGGTTTAAATAACGTCAATCATAAATATTTAGAATCAAACCTAAAAACATAAACATTAATCTGAATATTTGATTTAAGTTTAAAACCATAAAGTTCTAAATGCTGAAATCTAAATATAACGACCCGTGAGAACAGCTGATGAGACCTGGCAGAACCCAAACGGACCTGGAGTTAAACTCAACTCTGAGTTATTCTGCAGCGTCTCTGCAGAGGAGCAGCAAGCTTCTGCAGGATTAGGAAGACATTTTTACCACGTTAGAATAAAAAACAGAACCACGAAGGTGACGCGGACCGGGGCCCGCTGGGCCTGGGGCTCAGAGAGGGCTAGAGCGGACCGGGGCCCGCTGGGCCTGGGGCTCAGAGAGGGCTAGAGCCGACCGGGGCCCGCTGGGTCTGGGGCTCAGAGAGTGCTAGAGCCGACCGGGGCCCGCTGGGTCTGGGGCTCAGCGAGGGCTAGAGCCGACCGGGGCCCGCTGGGTCTGGGGCTCAGCGAGGGCTAGAGCCGACCGGGGCCCGCCGGGCCTGGGGCTCAGCGAGGGCTAGAGCCGACCGGGGCCCGCCGGGTCTGGGGCTCAGAGAGGGCTAGAGCCGACCGGGGCCCGCCGGGTCTGGGGCTCAGAGAGGGCTAGAGCCGACCGGGGCCCGCTGGGCCTGGGGCTCAGAGAGGGGGTCTGGGGCTCAGAGAGGGCTAGAGCCGACCGGGTCCGGGGCTCAGTGAGGGAGTTCTGCAGGACGATGAAAACAAAATCAAATTCAACGAATAAATAAAAGGATTAAAGATCAGACGCAGCAACAGAAAATGTAAAATAATATTAAAACACGAGTTCTCCTGGTTCCTTCAGGAACGTCTGAGTCAGGAAGTCAGAACCCCGACCTCTGACCTCTGACCCCAACAGAACAGATTTTAGGCGTTTGAGGAAGATAAAACAGCTGATTCTCATGAGAAGCTGAGATGTTCTCCGATGATCCGACTAGAAAACAAATAGAAACGAGCAGAATTCCTTTAGGAAGTTTTCCCTCCGAGCCGTCGGATCAGAAACGATTTTAAAGGTTTGACTAAATTCTGCAGCTTTAAGATTTTATTATAGGAGCTGAACTAAAAACACCAACAGGTTTTTATTTTTGTGGTGAACAAATAAAAACTTTTTTCTCTATATTTAAATATTGAAGTCTTTAGTAAACATCAGAGGAAGTTTACTACATAAAGACTAAAATGTCCCCAGGTCTTTGATGGGTTACGTTAGATCTGACTCTGACTGCGTCTCTTTTGCAGACGTTGCTCAGACATCAGAAGGTCTAGATGAACGTGTGAAGGTGTGAGGATGAGCTCCAGCTGGACTTCCTGATGGAGGAGATCCAGACAGGAACCACCACAACATGGAATCAGAACCTTCAGGAATGTTTGTGGAGGAACGCCGACGAACGCTCCGACTCTCCGAGCCGGAAACGGTTCGCTCTCATCAGACTTCTGCTGCTGTTTGGGATTTTCAGCTGATTTTTGTAACAAACTGATTTTTAATATTTTTATAAATCAACAGAAAACTTTTCAGCCCGGCTGCAAAGCATCCTGGGAGATCTGGAGTAAACGCTGGATGACGAAACGATGAACATTTAATCTCATCTTAAACATTAAAGGATCCTTTAAACTCTTCTGAGACGTTCACGATGTTCCAGGATCTGGACCTCCGTCTGTAGAGGACGGTCTCGGCTGGATTTGGGTCTTTGGTTCTGGACCTGTTGCAGCATCACCATGCTCCCTGGAGGACTTCCATCAGGAGGAGGGGGTCGCGGTGGAGGCCTCTGCCTGCTCAGGTGGCTCGGGCTCAGGCTCTGGTCCCGCCGAGGGACCCTGGTCTTCGCTCTGCTCTGGTTCGGGTCCTGGTTGTTCCTGAACGGCCTGGTTCTGGTCCACAGGAGCATCCTGTCCGACTACTGCACTGACGACAAGAGCAGGAGGATCCTGCAGCGGCTGGTGAGTCCAAACACAACTGGTCCTGGGTTCAGCGTTAAATGAACCACTGAGAATCCAAAAGGGTTTTCAGACTAGCCGTTAGCTCATCTATCCTGAAACTCTCTCTCTGAACAGAGTCTGATTAGGAAGTTTATCTAACCGGTGGGAAACATTTAAAATGAAAACAAAACTAATTGTAAATGAATAAAAATCTGCTGAGGAGAAGCTCAGGTTGGGTTTCTGAAGCTGAAGCTGAGACTGAAGCTGAGACTAAAGCTGAGACTGACACTGAAGCTGAGACTGAAGCTGAGACTAAAGCTGAGGCTGAAGCTGAGGCTGAAACTGAAGCTGAGACTAAGCTGAGACTAAAGCTGAGGCTGAAACTGAAGCTGAGACTAAGCTGAGACTAAAGCTGAGGCTGAAGCTGAGACTGACACTGAAGCTGAGACTAAAGCTGAGACTAAAGCTGAGGCTGACACTGAAGCTGAGAGTAAGCTGAGACTAAAGCTGAGGCTGAAGCTGAGACTGACACTGAGACTAAGCTGAGACTAAAGCTGAGGCTGACACTGAAGCTGAGACTAAAGCTGAGGCTGACACTGAAGCTGAGACTAAGCTGAGACTAAAGCTGAGGCTGACACTGAGGCTGAAGCTGAGACTAAAGCTGAGACTAAAGCTGAAGCTGAAACTGAGACTGACACTGAAGCTGAGGCTGAAGCTGAGACTGACACTGAAGCTGAGACTAAAGCCGAGGCTGAAGCTGAGACTGACACTGAAGCTGAGACTAAAGCTGAGACTAAAGCTGAGGCTGAAGCTGAGACTGAGACTGAAGCTGAGACTGAAGCTGAGACTAAAGCTGTGGCTAAAGCTGAGGCTGAGGATGAAGCTGAGGCTGAGACTGAAGCTGAGAATAAAGCTGAGGCTGAAGCTGAGACTGAAGCTGAGACTAAAGCTGAGGCTGAGGATGAAGCTGAGGCTGAGACTGAAGCTGAGACTAAAGCTGAGGATGAAGCTGAGACTGAAGCTGAGACTAAAGCTGAGGCTGAGGATGAAGCTGAGGCTGAGACTGAAGCTGAGACTAAAGCTGAGGATGAAGCTGAGACTGAAGCTGACACTGAAGCTGAAACTGAGGTTTAAGCTGAAGCTCAGGTTGGGTTTCTGAAGCTGAAATTGAGGCTGAAGCTGAGGCTAAAGCTGAAGCTGAGGCTGAAGCTGAGGCTAAAGCTGAAGCTGAGGCTCAGCCCAGTTTCAGGTTGTTTGAAGCTTAGAGTTGAAACTGCAGCAGATCTGGTTTTATTTATTTTTGTTTTAATGAGTAAAACCCAACAGGAAGAGCATAACGATTACGTCTGAGTCTGAAGGACGATCCGTGTCCTTCAGACAGATCCGGGTCAATAGAACCGTTGGTATCTGCTGCAGCATCAGTGGTTCTGTGGGTCGGTGCTGATAAGCAGCAGCTTTAGTTTTTAACCCCTTCCTCTCTCTGATGTTCTGGTTCCAGTCGGATCCATAACTCAACCCAAACGCTGAGTCAGCAGAATAAACAAACAGAAGGTTTCTGTTCTCGTCTAACTGCCGACTGAAACGGGATTATTGTTGGAAAGCCACAGGAATTCTCTGGGTTTTAATGTGGGAATGTTCTGTCACTCAGCAGCAAACATCTGGTTCTCCTGAAACAACATTCCCAAAAACATCTCAGGAGGAGTTCCAGTCATGACCTCATCATGTCCAAAGTCCAGTAAAAACCTCCTCAGGGTCAGAAACGCTGCTCCGGAGCATACGGGTGTGTGTTAACACAAGGAGGAAACTGGAATCACAACAAAGTGGAAGCAGATCCAATCAGAGTCTTCTCTCAGGTCCCACCGACCAATCAGAGAGCTTAGTGGTCCCAGTAAAGGTTTAATCTAATCCAACTTCCCTCCTCACACTGCTCTGCTTCTGAACAAACAGGTGTATGTCCAGATCCAAGTCTAGGTCCTGGTCCAGGTCTAGGTCCAGATCTAGGTCCAGATCCAGGTCTAGTTCCAGATCCAAGTCTAGGTCCTGGTGCAGGTCTGGGTACTGGTCCAGGAGCTGGTGTTCTGATCCGGCTGGTGGGTTTAACGGATCTGGAGTTTTGATGAGCAGCAGATTTGAAACTTCCTCTTCCAGGTTTCTCTGTGACTCAGAGCAGATGAAGTTCTGGTTTTGTTTAGTGACTCACCGGGTCAGCGGGTCACTGGATCGGTTCTGGCTGGTCCCACCTGCTCCAACCTGCAGATTATCTGGTTCTTTTCTTTCATGCACTCAGATTTACTGCTGAAGCTCTTCTGTGGTGTTTGTGGAGTTCTGACAGCGATGGTTCCAGAACCGGTTCCAGTTGGAGTGAAAAGTCATAAATCAGGAGACGAGACGCTTCGGGCTGGAAGAGAAATCTGAGCCGAGCTGAAAGGAATTATTAAAACGTGTCTGCAGAAAAAAGATTATTCTGAAGTAGAATCATCAGAACGGGTCTAGAGACCTGGGTCAAACGGGTTAGAGACATTTTAAAAGTACAAAAGAAATAAACTCGTCTGTGGAAAGTGAAAATACTTCAGAATAAAAACGTGAAAACTTGAATTATTAATGTGAGTTTATTACCAGCTGACTGGAGCCATGTGACCCATGGATCAAACCCAAAGGATGAGGTCATTTCCTGTTGGAGAGTGGCTCCTTCTTCTCAGAACCAGAACATCAGAAACTCCATCAGGTCCATCTGAGTTCTGGGAAACACGACGGAGCAGAAACGCTGAATGTTAACGTAGAAACTTTAATTATTAACAACTTTACTGGAATAAATAAGTAAATCAGACAGAATTAACGTGAACCTACCAACCACATGGAACGCTGACTAGCCGTTAGCCTATCAGTCCTGTAGGAGAACCTGTGACAGCTGCTGCTCCTCTTCTCCTCAAGGGTTGCTGCTTCTTCCTCTCTGACGCCTCTGGTTTGTGTTTCATGAACCCCCCCCCCCCACACACACACACACACCCCGCGGGTCTGCAGCAGGTTCTGGACGTGTCGCGGCCTGCTGCTGGAGTCTTCTGCCTTTTTATGGGTCGATGTTGAGATTTTATGGCCCACCTCTGGTTTCTGCTGCCCCAACACACACACACACACACTCACACATACACACACGATCATGTTTAATATCACACTTCCTATGTCTGAGAAACTGTCACTCCTGTGTGTGTGTGTGTGTGTGTGTGGGGGGGGGGGGGGTAATGGTTTGGCTCTGGTTGGGGGAGGGGTTGCTGGTTCAATCCCAGGTCTGTTAGGCTGTTGACCAGCTCACCAAGGGCTGAGATCTGTGTTCACGGTCCAAGTGGGTCTACCTGTGTGGGATGCAGGTATGACCAGGTGTTCTGATTGGTGCCCAGCTGCCTGAATCAGACCAGGTGTGTTGGAACAGACAGTCTGATTGATTATCCTGCTCTCCCAGTGCTCCTCCCTGAGGAGAACCCAGAGGTGATCCAGGAGGACCAGAGACCGATCCCAGGGCCCAGTTTTTCAAAAGTAATCCACTAGGATTCTGAATAACGGATTGGATCAAATCTTGAAAATGGGTTTTTCAAAAGAAAAAACGGATTACAGAATCGGATTAGATCACGTAATCCAATCTTGGTTTTGATTCGGATCAAACCTTTAGTTTGGGTTTTTCAGAACTTTTTGTAGGATTTGGATCACTTTGATCCCAAAAACCTGGATCAAACTGATCCCATCAGAAGGGTGGATTCAGCGTGGATTTCAGGCCCAAAATGTAATGAAAACTTTAGAAATGTATCAAATAAAACTATATTTGGATCCTGCAGTATCTTACCAGATATCCTGTTTATTCATAAGGTTTTAATGTTATTTGTTCTTCCGTCAGGCTACAGTGATTAGGTAGGCTTTAACGTATTCAGCCTTTCAGTAGAGGCCTACAGCAACGTAGAAAGAGTTTGGCCTCATAAATAATCCCAAACAGCTGTCAAAACTGACCAAAAACAATCAATTTTATTCTGCCACTAATTGATATTTATGTTCATCACAATCAAAAATATTGTTGTTTCTAGAATATTTATTATGCAATGATTACAGAATAACCAAAAAATGCAAAGAATGGCAATCACTGATATTTGAAATCCAAAACAAATCCAAATCAGAAATAGTGTCTAACTACTGCGTCCTTGTTGCACGTCCTGTTTGCTCGTTCTGGTGGAATGCAGGAGGCTGGTCAGGGTCTCCAAGGGGCTCAGGTGCATCATTGTCAGCACAGAGAGGGACATTGAGCTTAGTAGCGATGTTGTGCAGGACAATACAGGCAAGGGTTATGTTGCATGCTTTCTGTGGTTCCACTCTCAGGTAGTTAAGGCATGCAAAGCGCCTCTTAAACGTTCAATTGCACATCTTGCTCTGCAATGAGCAGTGTTAGTTTCTTTTAAACGTGTTTTCATTTCAAATAAACATAAACTTATATTGACCCCACACTGGCTATTCTGCTTGTTGCTCTTTACATATCTACAGTTCTACATTGTGATTTCCTGTCCTGTTTGAGCACTGGTTATCCAGATTTGGTGATCCTGAAAAGTTCCTATCCGGATCAGATTGATCCAATCCGATGTTGCTTTGAAAAACTGGCTCAAAAGTAAGCTGGATTACGTGATCACGGAAATTTAACCTTTTGAAAAACTGGGCCCAGATGATCCCAGATTTAGATAAAACTCCTGATCCATCTGGAATTTTCTCTTAAACCTTCAGCAGGTGATGAATTTGTGTCTGAGCTACTGAAGCTGTTATGGATTTAATTAGAGCCGTTGTGCTCCTCTAATCACACCTCCTCCTCCTCCTCCTCCTCAGACTCCGTCCGTCTAACACAATGTGTGATAATTAAAGTGTCAGCTGATGGGAAGACTCAGTTAGCAGCTGTTAGCGCTCAGCAAGGAGCAGAAAACCACTTAGCTCCTCCTGAGGAGGAGGAGGAGGTGAGCAGCTCTGCTCCTCTGGACTCTGCAGACCTTCAGACTAAAACAGCTGGTTCTGCTCAGTCAGCTGGAGGTGACGAGGCAGACGGGTCAGAACCAGAGGATGATTTCATATAAAACCTGTAATATTAGAGGAATGTGGGAGGGGCTTAGTGAGAGGGAACAGGTGAGCTGATTACCTGATGCAGGGCAGGTGAGACTGGACAGCTGGTCCAGCAGGATAAAACGGGTCGGTTCTGCTAAAGCTGGAGCAAAAACAACTGAAATAATAAACTCAGAGAAAGTTTCATCAGAAACAATAAAAACAGGAAATCTTCTCAGGTTCTGAGTTTAATTTAGTGTTTGAAGAAGCTGAAGCTAATTCTGACTGTTCTTCTGCTGAGAGCTGACAGAACCGGTCCAGACCCGGTTCTGATCTGTATTCATCTGCGTCTGCAGCAGAACAGAAGGTCAGAGAGACGAAGGAGGACTGATAAGAACACAGACACTTAAAAGACGGAGACAGAATAGCAACGAGGAGGCCCGCAGGGTCCCAGCAGAACCGGCAGAACCGCCCGTGTTCTGGTATTCTCTCTGAAGCTTCTGACCCAAAACTCTTTAATGAGCTCAACTTCACATCAGAGAAACATCAGGAGGTTTCAGATCAGCTGCTCCAGACAGGAAGAGGGTCCGGGCTCGGTTCTGATCCGCTTTAACCGCTCATCAGAACCTCTGTTTACTGGGTTCTGATCAGAGTCAGAAACACGACCCAGTAGCAGGAAATTTATTTTCTTGGTTTTCAAACTGACTGACTGAAATTGCCTATTTGAACTTTTTGATGAAAAAAAATCGTTTTAATTTGAAAATCTTTGAAGATGCAGGAAGTGCTGAGTCAGATGTTTACCAGATGATCTCACATTTTTCAGAACCGATCTGATAATAACGTACAAGTCATCTGATCAGGCACGTGAACGTTACCTCACTTCCTGTTTGACCCTCAGAGCAGCTTTAAAACCCGCCCACCACCAAACGGCTCACCTCTGCCACCTACTGGCTTCAACCTGCGCCTGCAGCCTCTTTAAAACCTGAACTCTGGATCTTTAATCGTTGACAGTTTCATTCAAAATGTAAAAACGCTAAAAACAAGTCTTCATAAATAAGCTCATGCTTTTATTTTGACGAACGTTTCTGGTTTTCCCAGAACAGGAGAAATGTTGAATGTTTCACCAAACAGTAACTGTAATAAATAATCTGAATAACCATATTCCTAATTTCCCATCCTGTTTGCGCTTCCCGTCTGGATTTTACTTCTCTGGCTTTTATTTATTGAAGCTGTTGAAGCGTCTTTTCTCTGCGGTTCTGGTCCGATCGCTCCACGCCCCAGGCATCATACATCAGCTCAGACCCATGACCTTAGCTCAGTGACCCAGGAACACCAGTCAGATCCTTTTAGCTCATCGTGGATCTCGCAGCTTTTGGTTTTAGTTTGAAAGGGAATCGGATTCTGGAAAGAATCCAAGATAAATTCCTGTTCCAGACGTCAGCTGCTCTTAGTTAATCCCATAAAACTCCTGAATGTTTTTAGGACTTCTTTATTTATTTAATGACATCATTGTGAGTCTTTAGGATTTTTATAAATAGGTTGGGTATAAAGAGTGAGAATAAAGTTAATAGGTGATTTAATAAGTTTGAGTTTGTTCCTGAACTTTAAAGTTTTAAATCTTCTCATTAGTTGAGTTAGATCTTCTCTATCGTCCTCCTCCAGCAGTTATGCTTCCAGCTGGGAGGAGTTGGAACAGCTGAAGGAACTAACTAGTGGAGGACGTGAGACCAGGATCAGCCTGATGATGTTCCAGTTAGACCCACAGCAGATAAATGAGCTTTCCAGATGTTCCATGTTTAATCAGTTGATTTGTGTTGGATTCGTCAGAACAGTTGTGGAAGTGAAGAGTGGAGGACTGAGTACACATCCCTGAGGAACACCTCAGCTTCCGCTAACATGCTGCGTTCCATGTTTCTCGTTAGATTTTGGTGTTAAAAGTCCTGCTGAGGTCTGAAAGCTGCTTCCAACAAAAACACTAAATGTGTCTGAATTAGGGCTGGGAAATACATCAAAAATGTATTTATACATTTTTAAATCAGAAATTTCTGACTCTAACCGATATCTTATTCCCATGTCAATAGATTTGGTAATAAAAAATGAAAAGATGTATGTGGGTTAGAGACTTGCATGTCCCTTTAAGAAGCTGTACCACCTCAAGTCACATGACGTGACAGCCCCATCTAGTGGGCAACTTTTGTTTTTGCGCATTCATGTAGTTATCGTCCATTTATCGTTATCGAGGAGAACTCCTCAATATACCGTGATATTGGTTTTAGGCCATATCGCCCAGTCCTAGTCTGAATAAAAAAGTATTTGTGTTTTTTTCCCTTAAGCTGCTGAGGTAAGTTATCATTTATTTACAGAATTTATAACCCCTGTGTTGGAGGGTCCTTGAACGCATCGACTCATAAAAAGGCCTGAAACAGCCGGATGGAGAACGGATGAGTTTCTTTCTTTAAAGCATGAAAAGAAACCAAACATCTGTAAAGAAAACAAACATCAGATTAGGTTCAACATGAAAGCTGCACCTGCAGCAACACGTCAGCAGAAGAAACACGAAGTTCGTCTCTGCAGCAACATCAAGTCTCTGCAAGTTTACAGAATTCAGCGGAGCGAAGCCAGAGGGAAGAAAGGAAATCAGTCTGAGGAGTCTAACTGAGATTATCTTCAGTCCGTGGAGACGGGAGACGCGTCAGCTGCTGTCCGTTAGGGTCTGAGGACAAAAGTCCAGATTTGTGAGGGACAGAAGCTCGTAGAGCCACGCCCACTCGCCTTGTTGTTTAAACACAATCAGCTGTTAGAGGTCCTGACAGGTAGCTCTCACCTGCTCCACACAGGTCTATGAAGGTGTCTATGAAGACAAAAGCTCTGGTG
Organism: Aphyosemion australe; assembly: GCA_006937985.1. Taxonomy (NCBI): domain Eukaryota; kingdom Metazoa; phylum Chordata; class Actinopteri; order Cyprinodontiformes; family Nothobranchiidae; genus Aphyosemion; species Aphyosemion australe. The sequence continues at coordinate 345,631 of SSNS01000544.1, read as the reverse complement.
TGGATGTGTGTGTGTGTATTTGTGTGTATGTGTGTGTGTCCTCCTGCTCTGAACCTGCCCACACTTCCAGAGAGCTGACCCCGGGTCAGTCACAGCCCACGCTGCGTTCACTTGCTGTGGTGAATACGAGCGTTCAGCCCACGGCTCCGAGTGCCGCGGCCACAAAAACCACAGGATTGTTCCGAGTCTGACTCCTCGACACAACGAGAGCTCTCATAGCGCGTCGATTTACTCTGTGGTCCTGTGTGGGGGAGGGGGGCGTACATTACTGCAGCTGACCTTTGACCTCCTGTCAGCGCTGATAAATTACTTCGTTTTACTTCATCTGATCTTTGATTATTTCACATCAAACCTCCTTTTTTCTCTTGAATGTTCCTCTTTATCTGTGATCACACACACACACACACACACACACACACACACACACACACACACACACACACACACACACACACACACACACACACACACACACACACACACACACACACACACACACACACACACACACACACACACACACACACACACACACACACACACACAAACAAGTCTCAAAAGGAAAGAAAAATAAAAAAATCGACATAAAATCATCCTAAACAAAAACACAAGAAAACAAGGAGACAGAAAGATCAGGAACGCTGGTATGGAGCTGATCCCGGCGTTCCAGAGGAGATCCAGTTTTCCTGTAGATAAACTTTAACATGAGAACTGGATTCAGAAGCGCGCTGCCTCTGTCAGCGAGAGGTTTTCATTTAATAAATTCCAGTTTGGTGGTTTTCATCCCGCAGCGCTCCGCTGGACTCAGGAATGTCATTAAAGCTTTTTAACGTTCGACTTTAAGGAATGTGGAGCTGAGAGGAACAACAAAGATCTCCTTTCTTTCTCCATGAACAAAACCATCTGAGAAGTCTCAGTTTTCCCTAAAAAAAAGAAACAACCCAAAAGTGAAGTCTGTGATGGAGACGAAAGTGACCGAATAATCTCACGCTGGCGGATTCGTCTTACGGCCTTCCGACGGGAAAAAAGGAAAAAGAAACAAACAGAAAGGATGACAGGTGGTGAAGTGTAGAAACACAGCATCAACAAGGACCAATCAGCTGCTCTGAAACATTAACCAGGTTCTGCTGAGTAACTCCAACATGACCACATTCATCATCATCTGGAACATCACATCAGCTTTCATCTCCACAGCTGGATCAAGCTGAATGCTCAGATTCCCTCTCACACATCTGCCAACAGCTGTTCCACTAGCGGGAAACTTTACGGCTCGTACCGACAGGAAGCAGCTGCTCGGAGCCATGCAATCCGAGTCGGAGGAAATCCAGGGAGATAAATGGGATGAGCTGAGACCAGAGGGTGAAGTCCAGAACCAAACCTGCAGATGCTTCAGGATCAGAGCCTCTTCTTCCCCTTCAGGGAGGAAGTCAGGCTTCTGATGGCCGAGGAGATGAAGACAGCACGTTTCAGCTTTCAGGTCTGATTGGTTGATGTTGGAGATAAAGGTTTTGATTTAAAAATGAGCAGAATTTGGCTTCAGTCACTTTAATCTGAACATCAGTGGCAACAGAAGCAGCGTAGCGTGAAAACGGAGCGTTAAAAACCAGGAAGTCAGAGTTCAGGAGCGACGTGGTGAGAGACGAGGAGCAGGAGGAGCGACGATAATAGCCCAGGATCATCTGACTTTCATCACTTCTCCTCCCAGACCTGTTGAGTCCATCAACACTCGCCGGTTTGGGAAGAACAAAAGGTTTCATCTGAAGGAGGCCATCCGACGGGGGTTCAGGATTACGCCGTCATATAAAGAACTTTATAATTTAACTTTAGAAACGTACAGTAACAATGAGAAGCTTTTATTGTGAAGGAAACAGGAAGCTTTCTGAGCTGATTCCTGACATCAGGAAGCATCAGAGTTTAATTCTCCCAGAGTTCAGAGAAACTACGTTATCAGGTTTTATTAGTGACCTCACCTTCTGAGTGATGATGAGGAGACCAAGCAGCGCTCTTCATCACTCATCAGGTCTTATCAGGATCTTCCTCCTCAGGCTGATACCTGTCTGAGCCGCGCTCACCTGTCAGCTTCACTTCCTGTCTGGAGTTCCTTTTATCTGATAAACACAAAAAGTCAAAAGTCTAAAACTTTCTCTCTGATGGATCCCTAACCTCCTGACACAGTGTGTGTGTGTGTGTGTGTGTGTGTGTGTGTGTGTGTGTGTGTGTGTGTGTGTGTGTGTGTGTGTGTGTGTGTGTGTGTGTGTGTGTGTGTGTGTGTGTGTGGTGAGGATTCACCCCTCCAGGTCTTGACAGAAACAAAAACATCTCAGAGGTGCAGACGTGTGTCAGGAAGGAGAAAGAATAACACAGTTGATGTCAGAGGAGACGTTCTCAGGTGTTTTAGATGAAAACAGAATTCATGACGGAGCTGAAAAACCATCAGAAACAGATGAAACATAAAGTGTAATAATGTAATCAGAACCAAGATAAACAGAAATGTTAATGCTGCAAACAATGAGTCATCAGGGTCACCATGGTAACCACTCGCCTGTGTGCTCGCTACCTTACTAAACGAGAATCAGACAGAAAGTGAGAAGAAACAGTAGGAATAAGATAAACAGCTGCTGGGTGAAAACTAGGGGTGTTCCAAAAAGGGTACTTCACGATTCGATTCGATTATAATGGTTGTTGGTTCGATTCGATTACTGGTGCCACGATTCTTCGATTATTGACATTTTTAATGCTTTTTTTCATACGAGATTGATTGTCTTCTTCTATGTCAAATAACCTATCAATTAACTCAGTTCCTCTAAAACTACTCTCAGTAAGTAAATACTTTTTTTTTTTACATTTAACTATTTTTCAAAGACAAAATCTTATTTTATGACTGTATGACTTGTGTAAATATTTGCACTTTGACCAACTTCACTTCGATCAGGGAAAGCTTTAAACATTTAAAACCTGCTAGGGAAACATTTTTTCTCTCCTTCCTTTACTTTATTTAACAACAGAACATTATTAGAAAACAGTTCAATAACATGCAAAACAACATGCTGTCACCTCAACTGTCTTACAGCTTTTGAGATATTGAATAACATTTCATTTCTACTGGTAACAATGTAATGGTGGCATGTCTATAATGTACGGGTTGGCAATAATCCAGTTTAAATTACGTTCACAGATAGAAGTGTTTGTGAATTACATACTACAACGGCTTGCCATAGCCCTGGAGCGGTGTGTTGCGCAATCTCGTAGCAACAACGTCGTGAGTCCCGGTAGCTGCTGTGGCTCTGCTCCATAGCGCTGCAGACAGCCATAGACATAATAATTGATAGACCCCCTATTGGCCGCTCGGGCGCAGGAAATGCGGCCGCCATCTTAGGTCGGTCGGGCTTCCGGTAGACACGAACCATAACAGCAGCAGTAAACATGATGCCTGAGCTCTGTGCAGTTTATTCTTGCTCTAATCGGCGGACTATTGAGACCATGGCTCGGGGGATAACTTTCACAAGTAAGTTCAATTATTTTTGTTGTTTGTATTTTGTAAATATAACTTTGTTGTACTATATTTGTGTCCACCAGCAACACTTCCTAGTTAGCTAACGTTAGCTACATGTTTACTGCTGGTGCTCCCCTGACAATGAAGGCTAAATGAGACTATTAATCATTTATTCCAAAACACTGACTTAGGTTACAGCTGACACAAGAATGCTGCTGTAGAAATCAAACAAATCTTCCTGGTATCAGATATAGCTCATGTCTCAGACCCTCCCCTCTGACTGGAGAATAGTTAGCTAACATGCTGAAGAGTTTTGCTGTGCAGAACTTTTTCTGGTTCTATCATTTGAGGAGTTTTAGTTCATTATCAATAGAAATGCAGTTTTTATGTTAAAGAAAGGTTCTAAGAAATCTTAAAGAAGAAATCTTACTTAAAGAAGTAAACAGAAGAGTAGGAATAACACAAGAGGAATTAAGAAAATAGCATTGACCTCCTTTGTACAATATTGGTAGACACTAATCTGCAAATTGCATGTTTTTGTTTTCTAGGTTTTCCCACAAAAGATGTGAGGAAGAAGTGTGAGGCTTCCTGCAGCTGATTTATTATGATTAGAACTGGGCTGTGTCAGATGGAGTTTGTTTCATCTTCAGCTTCCTGGTTCTCATTCAAACAGTAAGTGTATCATAAGGCCATCAGCATTCATAAATGTACATATCCTTTTATCAATCACAAGGCAGAGTGTAATACTTATCCCCACATACCTTGTCTTGATGTTATTTGTCAAAAATTAATTTATTTTAATAAACGTCCTAAGAATCATGTCTAGGTGCCCCAGAGTTTTCACAGCACCAGAGGCCCCCTGACGTAAACTGAGAACCACAGGTGTGTACTATAAACAGTATATTATTGTCAAACATTATGCTTGTTTGTTTTAACCAGAAAAGTGCAGAACTACATCCAGAAGAGCCAAAGAGAGCCTGTCTGTGACCTCCCAGAGACTAACCTCAGCCTGATGATGTGAGTATTTAAACATCATAACACTAACCCTAACCTAAACCAAAAGCGTATTCACACCATACCTCTAAAACCATGTTTTAGGGTATTTTGTCATTGTGATGCCCAGCCAAATGTCCCCACAATGTGGAAATGTCCACACGCTACACGCTTAAAATTTGTTCACTTCAGCATATAAAAACAAGTACCTCAGAGAGACTCTATTTTTGCCCCTCCCACTCCACACACAATACAAAGCAAATCTTAATGTTGTCCAATTT
>SSNS01000544.1:300825-331903 GCA_006937985.1 Aphyosemion australe | reverse complement strand
AGATGCTTCAAACCAAAATTGGTGCATCCGGGAGATGATGCAGCTCCAAAAAGATGAACTGTCATTCGATACTCTTGTGGTTCTTTCTCTAAGTCACTACCTTTCCACCAGAGAAATCTCAGGTAGTCTCTGGATTCCGAAGTGACAGCAAACTGATAGAACTTTCTTTCAATGTCACAGATTACTGCTACAGCTTCTTTCCTGAATCTGTACACCTATTAAAGAATTAGCCAGGTCGGGTCCAGTCAACAGGGTATCGTTTAGAGATATACCATAGGACTTAGCCGAACAATCAAAAACAACTCTTAGCTTGTTCGGTTTTCTGGGGTGAAAGACTCCGTGATGTTGCAGGTACCACTCAGTTTGTCCTAAAGATGTTGTAGGAGCAGGCTCCGCTTCACCCTTGTTGATGATTTCTTCCATGAATGTTCGGTACTGATCATAGTATTGCTTGTTGGCCTTTAGCTTTTTCTTGAGACACTGTAGGCGAACTGTTGCTAGCCTTTTGTTGTTCGGTAGGTTAGGTGGATTGTTGCCCTTGAAGGGAAGAGGCATCTCATAATGTCCGTCTTCTCTTTGTGAGATGTTTTTACTAAGGAACTGTATGAACTGAACATCTTCTTGGGACACGTATTTGTTCTCATAGATTCTTTCAGAAAAGTCCAATTCTAGGGTCTTTATCACGTCTGTCGTTGCTGGAGCAGGCAACTCCTTTACTGTGAGTCGATGTACGAAGCTTTGGTTTCCTTGTCTGTCTAGGTGGAGGTTCGATGAGCCAATTATACACCATCCTAGTTCTGATCTTTGAGCAAAGGGTTCATGTTTGTCACCTGTGATAACTTCAAGAGGAGCCAATGCTGCTGGACAATCATATCCGATCAAAAGCCCTACCTCGCAGTCTTGTAGAGGTGGTATCTTATCCGCCAAGCTTCTGAGATGAGGCCACAGTAATGCCGTTTTGTTGGTTGGGACGTAAGACTTATCCACTGGGATAAAATTGCAACTGTAGGCTTGTCTCAGCTGAATACGATCTTTAGAGTGGAGGCCTCGAACCTGTAAGTCATGAACATTCTTACTTGAGATGACGGTGTCGATGGCTGTCATGGTGCTGAGTTTCAGTTTTACTGGTTTAGCTTCTACATTTAGTTTATCAAGCACATCGTCCAGAACAAATGTCGAGTCGCTTTGTGTATCTAATAATGCATAGGTGAGTATTTCTTTGTGAGGTTCTTGTACAGACAATACGAAGACCGGAACGATACTTGAAGTAGCAGTAATATGTTGAGTCGATGTATGAGACACAACCTTGTGTGTTTCTGGGCTTGCAAGCTCTCCTGTAAGAGTGGGACTATTTGTTACTGTTTCAGGTTTTCATGCAAGCAGATTGGATGACGGCGTTCACAAATGGTACACGTATGTCGTCTGTAGTGGCGATTCCTTGTCCGTCCACAATTTCCCCTTTTTTTTTTGTTTTTTGATCCTCAAGCCACTGCTGCACTGAAGTGACATTTTTTACGCAGGCAAAAGAAGTCCAATGTCCAAAAGATGTTTGAATACAGGTTTATTTATCCAACTTGGCAAGTGTGCCCTACATCACCCTTTCCTGCTGCTTCTCCTGCTCTGGTAAGAAAACCATAGGCCCACCCCAGTGCATGCTGGTCCAACACCAGTCCCTATATTTATAGAAAACAAAACACCTCTATTTTTTCTAGCTGATTCTCACAGGTCAAACAAAGAAAAACAATCTTTAGTAACCCAAATAGCTCCAACATCGTCTTTTACAGTCCTTGGTGACGTGACCTTTTCTTAAACATCCAAAACAGAGTCGATTTTCATGGATAAAGGTTCTTTTATCTTCAACACCTTTAGCTGCGAAGATGGGACATTTTGTAATTCCATGAGTTTCATTTTTGCAGACAGAGCAGGGTGATTTTGGATTGTTAAGGTTTGCGTTAGGTTTAACTTGAGCAGGAAACTTAGTTTGCGAGTTAGTGTTCAAAACTTTGGCTCTCTTTGTGCTTCGATCATCTACAGGTTTGAAGTTTATCAGTAATGGTGAAACCATTGGATTGCAAGCTATCCGCGCTTCTTTGCTCAGGAAATCTGTGAAACAAGCAAACTTTGGGTAGCTGCCTGATTTGTCGAGTTCATCTACGGCTATTCGACTTCATTTGCGCACGACCCATTCTGGTAGTTTTTTGAGCAATTTATGATTTTCCTCGCAATCGTCCAGGATCTCCAATCCCTTGACATGTGGGATCGCTTCAGCACACCCTTTCAAAAAATCAGCAAACTCTCGTAACACTAGCAGATCGTTTGCGTTGATCTTTGGCCATCTCATGACGTTTCCATATCTATCTTGTAAGATTTTCCATGCTCCTTGGTATGCATCCTCTGAGTCTCGAAAAAAGAAACTTTCTACAGCCTTGTGCGCTTCTCCCGCAAGATAGTTTTTGAGGTAAAACATTTTCTCACTTGCTGGGAGAGGTTTTCGATCAATCAGGGTCATAAATGACATTTTCCAATCCGTGAATTTTAAAGGGTCCCCACTATATGTAGTGGGTTCAGGAATTGGTAGGCGATTCATGCTTAGCGAGTTAGTGATTGCTTGAGCTAAGTTGACAGATTCCTGGTTTGTTGTCATTTCAGGAATTGTTTGGTGAGGTAGGAATGATACAGCGTTTGGGTTTAGTTGAGTTTTGAGTTGTTCTCTGTAGTTAGCAGAGTTAGCTTCGTTGCTAATTTCACTGTTGCGGTTCTCACATCCTTCGAAGCTGTCATACACTTTCACTCGAGCTGTTGCTATAGCAATTTCCTTGTGAGCTTGTAATTGCTGTAGTTTAGCTCTTTCTTGTTCCAACTGTTGTTGCATTTCCACCTCCTTTAGTTTAATCTCTGACAGCATTTTTGCTTCTTTAAGCTTCCATTCACTTTCTAACTTGCAAAGATGAGCCTGTTGCGCTTGAATTTCTTCCATTGCCTTTGCTTGTTCTAGTTTGGCAGCAAGCTCTGCTTCAGCATCTACTCTGCTGTTGCGAGTACTGGATGAGCCAGAATGATAGCTCAATTTCTCTGATGACTCTGATGAGCTTGCAGTTTCAGTCACAGTGTGGCCAAAAACAGACCCATATTCATTCTTGTTTAACACTTCTCTTACTCGCTCTCTCTCAAGTTGGTCATTATGTTTTTCGTCAACAGTCTTTAAACGCTCACTTATAAGACTACATATTTCCTTTGTCAGTGTAACACAGGCGTCCATTTTATTGACAATTCCTGGAGTGGTGTTACTGTTACGTAGGATGGGTTCATACTGTAAACTTACAGCATTATGCTTTGCTTCGATATTTTGCTGTATTTTGTTGAGGTCTTCTACTGAGCAAAGCGATTTTAGCTTTGTTCTAGTTTCTCTTGCTACTAACTTCCAAGAGTCATAAGTTTTGTTGAATGATTTTTCACGTTTTTTGATATCTTGGGTTTGCATTTCTAGGCCTTTCTCTGTTAACTTCCTCTCACGTGAGCTGGATTTACGTTGTAAGTTTGTGGGGTTGTCTGTTTCCTCTTTTGGTGAGCTGGATTCACATAATATGCTTGTGGGGTTGTCTTTTTGCTCTCCTGGTAGTGACATTTTTGTTTCTGTAGCTGTTTAAGTCGACGATAGCTTTGATTGTTTTATGGCTTGATCTTATACCTTTAAGCTGTAGTTAATCTTTACCACAGAGTGATGTATCAAGCGTTACAAATTATGAACATTCAAAGACATAATTAACGTGAAACAGCAACAACAAATGTTCAAGGATTAACTATAATAGACAACGGTTAATGGCTTCACCTTCTAGACCCTTTTGTAAACAGACACAGGTTGAATCATTTCACCAAGAAAGATACATGCAACAATTACTTAGTTATAGCCATTCAGCACTGTCATGTGAAAGTTCATGAAACGTCTTGACCTTGGAATGTTGTAGATTTGTTACCCATTAAACTTATGCATGTGTGAGTAGTTCCATGACGTTCATTGATGTCCAATGTCTCTTTTAACGTCCATTGTTGAGTGTTTTAGTGTGCTGTTCTTTCTAACCTTGAAAGTCTGAACGAAATCAGCTGACTGGTAACAGGTTGGTAGCTGAATCTTCAATGAATGATGTCAGATTCTCTCTCTCTGCAGGGATGACAGGTCTCTTGCAGTCAAAAGAGTTTTCACTGTAGCTGCCCAACTTGGAATTACGACTCGAGATGCAGAGAGCTTCGACTGATGCAACTTTATTCTCTCCTTCTTTCCACCTTCAACCATATGGCACCGTGAAAACTACAAAAATGTGCCAATAAATGGTGTTAATTTTACATTTTGTCCTTTAAAACTCAAATTAAATGAACAAGTTAACTGAACAAATAACATTTCATGTCACTCTTTAAACCACGAATTTTACAACTGTCAATATAATATGAAATTAAACAACACATTTCCATCACATAAAATGAATAAACAGTCAATTACAGTCATTACCAACCTCTTTCTGCCTCCAAGGGGTGCTAAGCTTGTTCAGCATGCTAACCGGTACTTCCACGTGTCTTCAGGCTCTTCACGTTACAAACGGTGACATACGCATACACAAACCCAAAACGAGTCAACCAAACCTGCATTAACCTTCACATATTGACAAATAAGTAACTAATTTACGTGAATGTTCAATTAATACTTTTTTACCATCTCCGAAGCGACGTCCGTGTCGTTTCATGCTAAACAGAACCGGAAGTGCGGCACACAGGAAGTGCTATGATAACTGTGAACGGTGGTCTTCAAAATAAAAGCACGAAATAAAATGACCCCTTTTTACTGACATTTACACTGTTTACTAATAATTTAGAAACATTTCTTCTGGTTTGGACGTCCAGGACCTCCTGAAGCTCTCTGACTAGATGTTTCTCCTGATTTAACCAGACAGGAGCTGATGTTCCTTCTGCTCCTCAGGGTTCTGCAGGACCTCAGCCCCCATGTGGCCAAGGTTCTGGGTTCCTGTGGTCACTTCTATGCTGTGGAGTACCTGTCAGCAGGACATGCCTGGAACCAGAACATCTTCTCCCTGGATGAAGTGGACGTTAATGGTCTTCAGGCTCAGGGTGGAACCGGGGCCCGGGGGAGGTGGAGCACCAGGGAGATGGTGCACCGGATTGCCCTCAGCTTCCTGGACTTGGTCTGGCACTTCGACAACGACTTCAACCACAAACTGCATCTCTGTGACATCAAACCGGAGAACTTTGCAATCAGGAAGGACCTGACGGTGAGTTCAGGGTCTCCTCTAGCAGAACCCAGACCTGACGGTGAGTTCAGGGTCTCCTCTAGAACCCAGGATCAGTGTACTTTTTGGTATTTGAATTTTTGTTTTAGATTCAAGAATGAAAAAAACCAAAAAGTAAGAAAATTTCTGATTTTTATATTTGATTAAATAATACAACGAGGGAAAATAAGGTATTTTTATTTCAACGGTAAAAAAAATAGAAGTCACACTTAAAAAGCCTCATGCGGTTGTGGATTTATTTGTTTTAAATAATGAAAATGTAATTGCTCAAAAACAATAAAACAGACGTACTTTAGTTGTCTTACTGTAGACGTTTAAGGGGAGATAAATAAAAGAAATGACGGGTTTGAACACATTTTATTTGAACTTATTGAGACAAATATTTAAAGGTTTATGTCAAAATATTTTTTCTGCTCCCTGGTTTGTAATTTTGAGTCACATTCCTGCTTTTTTTAAACCAAAAAAATTGTTTAAGAAGTAAAAATAATAGAAATACTCACTAAAACATTATAGTCTCAACCGTGTTCAAATAAAACGGGTCAAACTGTAAAGTATTTCATCATATTTCTAGTCAGAAACAAAGCTTTTTCAGGAGGAACACTTCTTTTTCTTCATTTTATTATTATTCGGGACAGCGCACATTAATAAACAATCACATACTTTAAATGGGCCAGATTATAGCATAGTTGCTCATTTCCATCTGTAGTCCCTCAACAGGATGACTAAACGAAACAAGTAACAAAATACAATTTAAGAACAGTCAGATAAAAAACATTCCAATAAAATAGACAAACAACAAATAAGAAAATAACTAAAAGTGCAAACATGTCTGGGAACTTTGAAGATGTAGTTTGAGGTGCTTTTTGAAGGTGCTACAGGTGGGACACTCTCTGATTTTCACTGGGAAATTGTTCCAATATTGACTCCCTCTAACTGACTGTACCGTTTGTCCGAACGTTGTTTTTCTGTAGGGGACCTGAAGGTCTCCTCTAGTGGAGGCTCTGGTACCAAAGCCTGTGTCCGGTCTTAGTTTGATGTGGAAAGTGGAGGTGGAATGGATCAAAGTGTGCAAGTTGCGTCTAGTCAGGATGGACTTGGGTGATCCCAAGGTACTTGAACTCTTGCACAAGTTCTAGCTCTACTTCCCCCAAGAACACGTTGGACCGCTCCAGTTTTATGATTTTTTTTGTGAAACGGATCAGAAACGTGTTTGTATTATGAATCTATTAAAAATAGCCTCGTAGTTCATAATTGTAATTGTTTACTTCCCCAGTGTGTGGCTGTGACAACGGGCCACGCAAATCTCAGCAGCCTCGTTTTGGCACAACTCCGTCTAAGGATTTGTTATGAGGAGCAGAAGACCGGCCCTTTTCATGTGACATCATCAAATGTTGCGCAGAAGTACTTCCTGTTTAAGACAACGAAAAAACATCTGTTTTATTGTTTTAAAGCAATTATGTTTTCATTATTTAAAACACAAATAAATCCACAAAAGCATGAGTCATTTTAATTTTTTGACTTTTATTTTTTTAATATAGAATTAAAAATACCTTATTTTCCCTCATTTTATTCATTAATCAAATATAAAAATCAGAAACTTTCTTATATTTTGGTTTTTTCGTTTTTGCTTCTAAAACGAAAATTCAAATACCAAAAAGTACACTGACCACCCAGACATGACGGTGAGTTCAGGTTCAAACAGAACCGTTTTCTTCTCATAAGAACCATGAACACGACTTCCAGGCCCAGTTCGATCCAGATGTGGAAACAGGAACGTTTGGGAAGGATTACACTGTTTATTTGAAGCTTCAGGGAAAAGAAGAGATAAATAAATCCCAGCTATGAGGTCTCACTCTGAACGCATCATTAAACTTTATCCAGTTAAATAGATTTTTAGCTGTAAAACAAATGAATAAAAACTTCTGTTTAAGTCAAATAAAGCAGCTGGAGCAGATATTTTGTTTTATTTAGGTTTATTTTTTTAGTTCTGACGATGATGAACCAGGAAATGAAGATATTTATTCTGTAAAATGTTTAGATTGTTTATGGTTTTATGTTCTTATTTAGAAATCAGTAGAAACTTGTAAACATAAACACAACAAAATAAAATGTTTACCAAAATAAATTCTAATAAAACAATAAAACATTAATAAAGACACCAGGTCTGAGAATTTACCTCTAATATTTATTTTTCATCTACACAATCAGTGTATCTTATTGACTGGGAGCTCAATTATTATTAGATGATATAGTAATAATAATAATAATAATAATAATAATAATAATAATAATAATAACAATAATAATAATAATATTAGTGATACAAATAATAATAATAATAATAATAATAATAATAAACAATAATAATATTAGTGATAAAAAAAATAAAAAAAATAATAATAACAATAATAATAATAATAATAATAATAATAACAATAATAATAATAATAGTGACAATAATAATAGTGACAATAATAACAATAATAATATTAGTGATACAAATAATAATAATAATAATAATAATAATAACAATAATAATAATAATAGTGACAATAATAATAGTGACAATAATAACAATAATAATATTAGTGATACAAATAATAATAATAATAATAATAATAATAACAATAATAATAATAATAGTGACAATAATAATAGTGACAATAATAACAATAATAATATTAGTGATACAAATAATAATAATAATAATAATAATAATAACAATAATAATAATAATAGTGACAATAATAATAGTGACAATAATAACAATAATAATATTAGTGATACAAATAATAATAATAATAATAATAATAATAACAATAATAATAATAATAGTGACAATAATAATAGTGACAATAATAACAATAATAATATTAGTGATACAAATAATAATAATAATAATAATAATAATAACAATAATAATAATAATAGTGACAATAATAATAGTGACAATAATAACAATAATAATATTAGTGATACAAATAATAATAATAATAATAATAATAATAACAATAATAATAATAATAGTGACAATAATAATAGTGACAATAATAACAATAATAATATTAGTGATACAAATAATAATAATAATAATAATAATAATACATTTATAAATGTATTAAATAAAACTTGTTTTCTCCTGAGTCTTTATACCATTTTATTGTAACTGAAACACATGAAATGACTCTTGAGAGGTTCTGACCCGGTTCTGGTCTGACGGGAGATGTTCTGAACCTTGCTTCTCCAGGTGGTGGCCATCGACGTGGACATGGCTTTCTTTGAGCCCAAGATGAGAGACATCCTGGAGCAGAACTGCAGCAGCGATGACGACTGTAACTTCTTTGACTGCTCGTCCAGGTGTGACCCGGTCCGACGCAGGTGCAGCCCGCGGCGCCGGAACAACAACCTGCAGGTCAGAACCGGAGACTGTTTACCTGCTCTACAGGTGTCACTCATTATATTGGCCACCTTACAATAATAATTTAATATATACAAATATATTATAGATAGATAGATGATAGATAGATATTGCCGTTTCCACTGAACAATTCTGGGTAATCTAGTCTCTCTTTCACAACTTTTAATTATCCGTCTGCAGTGAAAACATCTCAGAGGAATTTTAATAATTGTTGAACATGTTTGGATCTGAGAGGAAATGATTTCCACCAGCAGACTCGTTTCTGTTCTGCAGGAATAATAAATGTCTTCTCTCCTGTTTAGTTCGGTTTGGTTTCATGACATCAGAAAAACAAAAGTCTGTTTGTAATAGATTACATTCAGGCACATTTGATTGTTTCAGATTCAACTGATCAATAAAGGTATCATTTTTTTTAATTAAAATGTTTTGTGAATGATCTGAAATAATCAATAATTTACTCAATAAAATCTAACTTTAACTGATTAATAAATTTTATTTTTTACTAGTTTAAATTTCTGCTTTTAATTGTAAAAGAAAAGAAAAAACAGCAGCTATGAAATAATCCCCAGTATTTAAAAAATATCAATGAGAAATGATTGATTTTATCTTGTTTGTATTTTGTCACAATTTCAGAAAAATTATTTATTATTTGAGTTTTCAAAATATTATTAATAATAATAATAATAATAATAATAATATTAATAACTAAGTTTCTAAAGCTAAACCATAAAAATAGACAATTCCTCCAAAAACGTATAAACTATCATAAAAAAGAACAAAGATGAAGAATTTATCAAGGAAAACTGGTAATAATATTAATAATTATGTTGTCATTATATTATAAATTGTTTCTGTAAAGCAAAAATTTAAAACAAGTGTTTTAATTTAATTGATCATAATATTATATTTGGCATTATTCATTAAATTCTATAATATTCAGATTGATTTGAAATTCAATATATTTTCATATTATCAACAAATAATAAACTTTAGAATTTATTCTTTAAAACTTGTGTGAATTAACATTATTAGAAAATGTGTGTTATATGATAATAATCATCACTTATTCAGCATTAGTGCTTTGCAAATGTAATTATTTTTCCATTTATTTCCATTTACCCGGACTTTGCTGAAAGTTTTAATCTTATTTTATGATTATTAGTTTTAATGTTTTGAATGAAACCAAAAGTTTAGACGAAAGGCCGCGAAGCCGTGTCGAGGCCTCGGCCTCAGAGACCGACCTGGAGCCGTCATCACCTTCGTCTCCGTGACAACGAGCATTTGGACTCTCATCACCTGCCGGGTACCGTATCACATGTCTCATGATACCAGAAACCTGCAACCGTTAGAGGTGAACGTGTGAATCTGAGACGGAGGGAAACCTGGTCCACAGGTGAACACGGCAGGTGTTTGATGTCAGTTTCATCTAAAATAAAAAAAGGGTAAATCAGGGAGTTGGAGAGAGAAAATGAGAAAAAAAAGATGAAAATAAAAACTAAAAATAGAACAAGGTAAAGAAATGAAATACAGAGATAAAATATAAATAATTTAAATTAAAAAGCATTAAAATGTGATGAATGTAAAGAACAAAAGGAGAAAGATAAGAGGAGAGCTACCTGATGACAAGCCAGAGACACGCTGCTCTCCTATTGGCTGATCAGGGGCTCCAGGTGTCTCTTGAGGTCGACCTGTGATGACCCCCCCCCCACCTGTCAATCATCTTATTGGAGAAAGAAGTCTTTGTCTTCTGAACAAAGTGTTTGTTGATAGAAATAAAAGCGTCGTCTGCATGGAAGCAAAGACCAGATCCACACGACTCTTTACCTCCTTTCTACTCCTGTTAATCTCATCCTTTCTTTCAATTATTGCTTTTTTCTCTCAATCCCACAATTATTCCTTATTTCTTCCTTTGATTCCACAACTTCCCAAACATTTTTCACTCCTAATCTTTGTCTTGGAGAACATGTTCATTTCCACTCTTCCGTCATCTCTTTTTCTGCTCTGCATTCACCCGTTCTTCTCTGCAGGTAATCTGTGAGAAGATCTTCAGGCCGTGGTTCTCTCCCACGCTCCTCGGGGCCAAAGCCGGACTCCCTTTGCAGGTACTTCTCACTGGGAACCAAATCACCAAAGACCCTGAAAAACAAACTAAAAAATAGATGAAAATTAAAAAGAAAGATTGAAGTTGGAGTGAAAACTCTTCAACTGTAGCTGAGAGAAGGAAAAGGGAAACATTTCTGATGTAGTTTTTTAGAGATTTTAAAAGCTGAGCTGGTGCAGCTCCTGGATCTTCTGGACTTCAGCGTTGCTTTCAGGAGGATTCTTATGTTTGTCTCCACCTGAAGAACCAGGTTTTCGGTGAAGGTTTAAATCATACCATTGATTTTTCTGATGCTTTATTAACTTGTGGAGTTCATCAGGGAACTCTTCTCGGGCCCATTTTTATCTCTGTTACGTTTCCTCTCGACCAGGTGGAGCTGCAGCGAGCCGTGCAGGACTGCTCAGAAACAGATGGAGGTGTGGATGAGCCCGATGGAGGAGTCGACCAAAGAGTCCACCAACGTCTCCTCAACATCCTGAACCACCTCCTCCAGGAGGAAGTGGCTTTTGGAGAAAGAGAAGGAATCACTGAAGGGAAGAATCACGTCCACAGTGCGCTGAACTTCTGAACAAGTGAAGAGAACCCAGCAGTGACCTTTAGGGATCCACTGAATTCTAAAGTATCCATGTGAGCCAGAAACTTCCTCTGAGAAGCTTAAGGCGGACTAAACGGGTCACATGACTGATGGAACTGATGATCCAGGGTAAAAGATGGGCCATGAAGAACATTCCTCCTCTGCTGGCTGATGTGTGTTCTCCAGACTTTGTGTTCTTTAGGACTTCATCAAAATCTGTTTAGGAAATCTGGGAGATTTAAGGAACGTCCTAGCCTGGCAAGCCATCCTATATATGTGAATATATAGTCTGGCCACGAACCATTGACGGCTCTCAGTCGTGAGGCGGGATCTACGGTTGTCTTTCAAACTGTCTGCACGCAATTGGATAGCGCTAGGACCAATCAGAGTAACGAACAACGTGACGTAATCACAGCGATGGAAAAGCGGGACCCACTAATGGCGTCAATGATTTCTGTCGTTTTTGTATAAAAACATGTGAATATCAGGTGTACTGGGACATTGCACTACTTAGTTTGATAAAAATAAGAAGCCGCTAAGTATATCAGACAGACTTACGCACGTTGGAGTCTAAATAATCCAATGTTGATGACAAAGCCGTTTCAAATGAACGTGGCTCCGGCGCTGCCGCCATGTTGCTTGGCTTCGCGGCCGCAGCGCTGACGTCATCGGCTACTCCCGCTCTGTGATTGGCCCACAATATAGAGCGCTGTGATTGGCCCAACCAAAACTATAGCGAGTTGTGATTGGATAGACACAGCAGTGGTTTGGGCTGCAAGAGTTCCTATGAAGCGTGCCTAGACCAAACTCTGCAAAGCAAGAATTTGGTCTAGTTCACTAGGCTAGGAACGTCCTGGATCTTTTTAACATTAGAACAAATCTTCTTCAGACTGACGTGGAACAGGAGCTCCTGTGGTGTGGTAGAAACAATCTTGATGTTGAGCCACAAAATCAAAGACCTAAACATCTCCCTGGTGGCCTGTTGGTGAAACGTTGGATCTCATGGTCAGTTGTGTTAATTTTCTGATTAGACCTGAATTTTTAAATAATATTTCATGAGGAAACATCCAACCCTGGACTGGACTCTAACTGAGGGCTGAGCAACACCTCTAGTGTCTCCTCAGAGGAATCTGGATCCTTCCAGATCTGAACTTCTCTTCACTTAAAGCAGAACTTTGTAACTTTGAGCCGGAACAGGGACTAGTCCCCGTCCCTCTCTGCTGTGCTTGAGCTTCCACACCAAAGCCACGCCAAGCAGAGAAAGCTGATAACCATGACAACTGTAGAAGTGATTGGCAGTAGTGGTTGTTGATTTGTTGTTTGAACTCAAGTTTTACTTGTGTCGTTACCAAGTTCTGCTTTAAACTGTTGGTCTCAGTGAGATTCAAGGTAATTCTCGCTTTTAAGAGAAACTAGTAAAAAAAACAAATAAATGACTCGTGGTCTCTAAGGCTGCTTTCAGCTTTTATGGTTTGTCTTTTATTTTGTTATTTTAGTTTTTGAAAGCAGATCATTAAATTCAAAAAGGTCAAAATACATGAAAATCTTTGAAATTTATTAAAGGTTTTTAATAAATTTACATTCAGTACAAAAGAACATTAGCCTAGCTTAGCTTTAAAACAGAGTCACAGCCTGTGATCAGAAACCTGCACAATAAATCCTCTTTATCACCTGCAGGTGTTTTTATTCCCAGTTCTCCAGGTATAACGACGTAAAGCTCCTGTCCTGGTTGATGAAGATACTTTTTATTTTTTTTATTTTATTTAACCTTTATTTATCCAGGTGAACTGTTTGAGAACCACTTCTCATTTACAAACATGACCTGCACAAAAACCTCTAAATAACCTTTTAACAGTGTTTGTGGTTTTGGACCAAAAGCATCTTCTGCAGCAAATTCAGAAAAGAAATCCGACATGACAGCAGATCCCAGGAACGCTGGTGGTGTTAGAGTTAGCTGCAGTTAGCTAGCCTAGTGAACTAGACCAAATTCTTGCTTTGCAGAGTTTGGTCTAGGCACGCTTCATAGGAATCCTCGCTGCCTGTGGCTGTCCAATCACAGCTCGCTATAGTTTTGGTTGGGCCAATCACAGCGCTCTATATTTTGGGCCAATCACAGAGCGGGAGTAGCCGATGACGTCAGCGCTGCGGCCGCGAATCCAAGCAACATGGCGGCGGCGCAGGAACCACGTTGGTTTGAAACGGCTTTGTCATCAACATTGGATGATTTAGACTCCAACGTGCGTAAGTCTGTCTGATATACTTAGCGGCTTCTTATTTTTATCAAACAAAGTAGTGCAATGTCCCAGTACACCTGATATTCACGTGTTTTTATACAAAAACGACAGAAATCATTGATGTTAGACGCCATTGCTGCCTCCCGCTTTTCCGTTGCTGTGATTACGTCACGTTGTTCGTTACTCTGATTGGTCCTAGCGCTATCCAATTGCGTGCTAACATTTTGAAAGACAACCTTAGATCCCGCCTCACGACTGAGAGTTTGTTTTGAAATGAGTTGATTAATAAAGTTTTTAATAAACACACATAACCTCCTCACACTTTGCTATGATGGAAAGTAGAAAGAATGAATCTAGATTTTTTTATTTTTGTTTCCTATTGAGATTAAAGTCAAAATGTTGGGGAAAACCGGAAGAATCTGTACTGGTTTTTACTGGTTTTATTAAAACTGGAGCTTTTTTCTTCAGTCAGACTAAAAGAAAATTCTCCTTCAATCCTTCCAAATAAAGGCTTGCTTCACAAGAGCAAAAAATAAATAAACAATGATTTAAAAATATATCGTAATAGAAAATGGGGAAAATGGAAAATTTTAAATTAAAAAATGAGAAGGAAGAAAGAAAATTAATAAGAAAAGGTGATACGAGATCCCGGGAAAGATGAAGAGAAGGTAGTGATAAAGAACCAGCAGCAGGTCCCACCAAAGCCACCTGAACAGGTGAGTTCCTAAAGGAGACCACTGAGTCCACTGGTCTCAGGCTCAGGGGGAGAGAGCTCCAGAGTCTGGGGGCCACAGCAGCAAATGATCTGTCACCTTTGGTCTTTAGCCTGGTGCTGCACAACCAGTAGGCTTTGATCACTGGACCTCAGGGACCTGCTGGGGGTGTAGGGACTGAGTAGATCACCCATGTATGATGGTGCTTGTCCATGTAAGGCCCTAAAAACCAGAACCAGGATCTGGAAATGAACCCTGAAGTTAACCGGCAGCCAGTGAAGCTGGAAGAGGAGTGGGGTGACGTGGGTGTGTCTGGAGGACTTGGTCAGCAGCCTAGCACAGGCATTCTGGACCACCTGTAGACGCTTCAGGGAGGTTCTGCTCAGACAAGAGAAAAGCCAGTTGCAGTAGTCTAACTGTGAGGAGATGAAGGTGTGGAGAACAATCTCCAGTTCAGAGTGGGACAGAATGGGACTCAGCTTAGCAATGTTCCTGAGATGGAAGAAGGAAGAGCCAACAAGAGAACTGACATGAGAATCCAGGGTGAGAGCTGGGTCAAAGGTCACACCAAGATTCCTGACAGAGGGTTCGGTGTGAGAACAAGCTGACCAAGAGAGTCTCTGACTTTGGGAACCAGCTTGTCTGGAGCACAGATGAGGATCTCAGTCTGGTCTTCATTCAGCTGTAGAAAGTTCCCAGCCATCCAGGTTTTAATAGAGTCTAAGCAGCTGTGCAACAGCTGCAGCTTAGACGTCTCATGGGGCTTAAAGGAGATGTACAGTTGGATGTCATCTGCATAAAAATGGTAGGAGATTCCTTTGAAAGAGCTCTGGCTGTGCTGGAGAGGGAGCAGATAGAGGAGGAACAGCAGAGGGCCCAGCACAGAACCTTGTGGGACACCATGGGTGAGGGAGGTGGAGGAGGACCGAAACTTGGAGACAGCCACAGAGAAGGAACACTCAGACAGATAAGAGGAGAACCACTCCAGAGCAGTTCCTGATAGGCTTATGGGTAATGTAGGTCTTAGTACCAGTGCTGCTTTAGTCTTTTTTCTGAAAAACTATTTAGACTTTTTCTATTTCTGGAAAAATTTAATTTTTTCTCAAAATATTGAAAATTCTGGAACAAATATTCCGACGATTTTCTATATATTTTGATTTAATTCTGAAAATAATTAGATTTTCTTCGTCAGTTGGACTTTTTCCACCGTTGTTCAGCTTTTACTCTGAAACCCCCCCCCCCTCCATTTTCCTGTCAAACGTTGAGTCACAACAACAAAATCGTGCTGAAGGAACTTTCTCCAAACCGACCCACTTAGTGTGTTTTCCTAACCCTTTAAACACTGCAGCTCTGCAGTCAGAGGGAATCTGTTCCAGATGTGAACATGGTGACCTCATCTGGAATTATAAACACCAGCAGCAGGAACCCAAACTGGGGAGTTTACAGGAGAAGGTGGTGAGAGATTTACAGGATCGGATCCTTACAACTAAGAATCAGCATGATGAGGTCATAGATGAAGATGATGACACCTGAGCCCGTGCAGGGGAAGCTGTTAAACTGGGATCAACAAGGAAAATCCTAACAGGGAAATCCTGAAGAACAGAATCCTTAAACTTTGGGTGATTTCCACTCCAATAAACAGTTTCCAACATCTCAGACACCAGTTCTTGTTGCTACAACAGCTCTGTGTGGAGGCGTTCCCGCTCTGTTGATCGTGCAGTTCAGCCTGGCGTCTCTCCTCCATCTTTTCCTACAACAACCCGATGGGAAAATGGCTCCGAGTCAGACTCAAAGCTCTCAGGATGGTGCTGATGAGCAGCAGAGGGCGGTTTGGAGCAGACTCCAGAGGAATTTACCTGGGAAGTGTTTGATCCTCTGTTTATGAATTCTGTTTCAGGAGAGCAGATGAGTGCAGCCGCTTATTAATCTGCTCCGGCTTCATTAAAATTCATCAAGGGATTGGATTTGCATGAAGGCCAGAGGGGGATGGTCTGCAGAGTCCTGCTGATAAGAGTGGGTTCTGGTTCTGGACCGGTCCACATGGAGGTTTAGACTCAGCCCACTTCCTCTAAAACTGATTAAGGAGAACCAGATCCTGTGTTTTCATGTAGACTCAACGTGCAACCCCACCTCTAACCTGACCCGACCACCAGGTTCATCAGGTCTGTCAGGTCCACCAGGTCAGTCTTTTTTAATGGGAGTTACTCTGTGCCTAGTGCTGTGTCATGTGGGGTGCCCCAAGGCAGTTGTCTGGGTCCTTTATTGTACAGTATTTTTACAAATGATCTGCCTTTTGTTTTGGATAAAGCAACAGCAGTTATGTACGCGGATGATTTAACAGTGTACTCACATGCTAAATCAATCGAAGAACTGAATTCAGTGTTAAATAATGAAGTAAAATCAGTGATGGACTGGGCGATGCAAAATCAACTGGTATTGAATGTTGCTAAGACCAATTGCATTGTGATTGCTTCTAAACATTCTCTTAGAAGTAACCCTGTGTTAAAATTAAATATAGGAAATTAGTCAATTAAGCAAGTACAGGAAACTAAACTTTTGGGTATTACCATAGATAATCAGTTGCCTTGGAAACAGCATATGAATAAGATGGCAATTAAAATGGGTGGTGTTATAGGTTCCATCAAAAGATGTGCACCATTTTTGAATCAATCTGCACTGAAACAGCTAACTCAAGCGTTGTTATTATCAAATTTGGATTATTGTCCTATAGTTTGGTCGAATGCAAATTTAGATATGATTGAAAAACTACAGAAAATCCAAAACAGAGCTGCACGATTAGTATTAAAGAGGGATTACAGGGCAAATGTAAGAGAAATGCACACTGAACTGAATTGGCTACTTGTGAAGGACCGACTGTTATGTTCACTGCTTATTTTTATTTCGAAGATTAGGGTGACAAAGACACCGTCCATTTTATATACGTCCCTTGAATTTAGTAAGGACAAGCATGTGTATGACACCAGACATGCTGAAGGAGGTAAATTCACATTGCCAAAAGTGAGATCTAATGCTTTAAAAAATACAGCAACGTATAGAGGGATGTATGAGTGGAATCGTCTACCAAAGCAAATCACTCAGAATGGGAGTACAGTTTCATTTAAAATAAGATTAAAAGAATATTTATGTAGTAATGTGAGAGGAGGAACTCATTAAATTTTTAAAATAGTTAACCATATTATTATAGAAGATGAAATATAGGTGTGTGGCATCATGGATGCCTTAGGATTTGAGAAGCTTTGGGATGGTTTATTGTTGTTGACTTTGTGTTATTATTATCATCATTATTCATGAGGTTATGTTGAGGATAAGGATACTCTGTTTTAGGTATTTAAAGTGTACTTGTTGTTGTGTTGTTTTTCTTTTATGCATTTTTTTAATGTAAAATTTAATGAAATTGTATAAAGTGGTCCCCAGGAAGAATAGCAGCAGCTTGCTGCAGCTAATGGGGTTCCAATAATAAATTAAACAAAAAACCAGGTTCATCAGGTCCGTCAGGTCCACCAGGTTCATCAGGTCCACCAGGTTCATCAGGTCCACCAGGTCCACCAGGTTCATCAGGTCCGTCAGGTCCACCAGGTTCATCAGGTCCACCAGGTTCATCAGGTCCACCAGGTCCACCAGGTTCATCAGGTCCGTCAGGTCTGTCAGGTTCATCAGGTCCACCAGGTCTGTCAGGTCCACCAGGTCCACCAGGTTCATCAGGTCCACCAGGTCTGTCAGGTCCACCAGGTTCACCAGGTCCACCAGGTCCGTCAGGTCCACCAGGTTCATCAGGTCCATCAAGTCTGTCAGGTCTACCAGGTCTGTCAGGTCCACCAGGTTCATCAGGTCCACCAGGTCTGTCAGGTCCACCAGGTCCACCAGGTTCATCAGGTCCACCAGGTCCGTCAGGTCCACCAGGTCCATCAAGTCTGTCAGGTCCACCAGGTCCGTCAGGTCCACCAGGTTCATCAGGTCCACCAGGTCTGTCAGGTCCACCAGGTCCGTCAGGTCCACCAGGTTCATCAGGTCCACAAGGTCCGTCAGGTCCACCAGGTTCATCAGGTCCACCAGGTCCGTCAGGTCCACCAGGTTCATCAGGTCCACCAGGTCCGTCAAGTCCACCAGGTCCGTCAGGTCTACCAGGTCCGTCAGGTCCACCAGGTCCGTCAGGTCCATCAGGTCCACCAATGGCGCTTACACATCTGGGTCAGTACAAAAATCGCCCGCTCTAGCCTGAACTGACGCGTCTGAGCCCCGACCGCACTGGCCCAGATGTGTAAGCGGATCAAGTCAGGTCCACCTGGTTCATCAAGTTAATCAGGTAGACCAAGTCCATCATGGGCTTCTAGTTTAATGTGACACAAGGTAGAAGGCCACTTTATTCTTGGGTTCTTGCTCCTGTCTTCTCCATCCTCATACTCTTCTACAGGAGTCTAACTCTATCCCAACCAGGTACCTGGATGTAAACCTTACCTGGAGCCAGAAGAAGGCCCTCCAGGGCCAGTTCCTCCTCAGGAGGCTGAGACACCCTGGACTTGGAGCTTCGGTCCTGTGGTCCTTCTTCAGGAGCATGATGGAGAAGGTCATGCTCTCCTGCATCACTGTTAGGAATGGCTTCTGCTCCTCAAGGAAAAGTGAACGCTGCAGAGGAACGTGGGAGGGAACCTACTGACCATCATGACCACACAGAACATCAGAATTGACCTCGCCCACCCCTCAGGTAGGAGACGAGCGCATCAGGACCTTTAGATGTTTGCTCGTTACATGTACAGTAGAATCTTTAGTCTTGTTGCTGTCTTTCTTTTTTACTCCTAATGGTTTATATTTTCATCCTAAACAGGAAATAAGAACTTTCCATCTCAGTTTTCCTTCCTGTTGCTTCGTGTTTCAGGACAAACTAAAGTTGTTTAAAGTCTCGAGGTTTCAGATTAAAGAGGAGAATAAATTCTGTCTGTCGCTCTGACAGCAGATCAGGCTTTAGATTCCTGCTCCGTCTTCAAGATGTAGGAAGCCTGTCATGTTTGGGTCGTGTTTGTAACTCACAACAGCAGAAACACGCTGTATAAGCAGTAGGTCCATGAGGTTACCATGGTTACTGATTAGTACTCAGTCATGATTGTCCTTCCCAGTGGTCCTGGTCTGAGACCATGGAGACCACAGCCAGGTCTCCAACCAGGGAGAGGAGGCTCTCAGGTCACATCTCTAAATGCAGCTCCAGATGTAATCTCACTTCTGTGGGAATGAAGAGGAAACTGGATCCAGCAGAAAGGTTTTCCTGGACTGGAACCATCATCTGCAACCACTCTGCTGATGTCTGATTGTTCCAGCAGCCACTGGAGAAGCTGGGAGAACTGGTCTCTGTTATTCCTGAGAGCAGACGTCAGCGTGCATTAAATCACTTTAATGGTGAGAGGAGGAAAAGTTAGAAAGGAATCGGAAAGGACAGACCCTGCAGGCAGAGACAGGGACGGAGACGGATATAGGGACAGAGACGGATACAGGGACGGAGACGGATACAGGGACAGAGACGGATACAGGGACAGAGACGGATTCAGGGACGGAGACGGATACAGGGACGGAGACGGATACAGGGACGGAGACGGACACAGGGACGGACACGGATACAGGGGCTGAGACGGATACAGGGACAGAGACGGATACAGGGACGGAGATGGATACAGGGACAGAGACGGATACAGGGACAGAGACGGATTCAGGGACGGAGACGGATACAGGGACAGAGACGGATACAGGGACGGAGACGGATAAAAGGACGGAGACGGATACAGGGACAGAGACGGAGACGGATACAGGGACAGAGACGGATACAGGGACAGAGACGGATACAGAGACGGAGACGGATACAGGGACGGGGACGGATACAGGGACAGAGACGGAGACGGAAAAAGGTGACAGAGACAGAGACGGATACAGGGACAGAGACGGATACAGGGACGGAGAAGGATACAGGGACAGAGACGGATACAGGGACGGATACAGGGACAGAGACGGATACAGGGACACAGACGGAGATGGATACAGGGACAGAGACAGAAATGGATACAGGGACGGAGACGGACACAGGGACGGAGACGGATACAGGGACGGAGATGGAGACTGATACAGGGACAGAGACGGATACAGGGACGGAGACAGGGACAGAGACGGAGACAGAGACAGAGACAGAGACGGATACAGGGACAGAGACGGATACAGGGACGGAGAAGGATACAGGGACAGAGACGAATACAGGGACGGAGACAGGGACGGATACAGGGACAGAGACGGATACAGAGACAGAGACAGAGACGGATACAGGGACAGAGACGGATGCAGGGACGGAGACGGATACAGGGACGGAGATGGAGACTGATACAGGGACACAGACGGATACAGGGACGGAGAAGGATACAGGGACAGAGACGGATACAGGGACGGAGACGGACAGAGACAGAGATGGATACAGGGACAGAGACGGATACAGGGACAGAGACGGATACAGGGACAGAGATAGATACAGAGACGGATACAGGGACAGAGACGGAGACAGAGACAGGGACAGAGACAGAGACGGAGACAGAGACAGAGACAGAGACGGATACAGGACGGAGAAGGATACAGAGACAGAGACGGATACAGAGACAGAGACGGATACAGGGACAGAGACAGATACAGGGACAGAGACAGATACAGAGACAGATACAGAGACAGAGACGGAGACAGATACAGAGACAGAGACGGAGACGGATACAGGGACAGAGACAGAGACGGAGACAGGGACAGAGATGGAGACAGGGACAGAGACGGAGACAGAGACAGGGACAGAGACGGATACAGAGACGGAGACGGAGACAGGGACAGAGACAGAAATGGATACAGGGACGGAGACGGACACAGGGACGGAGACGGATACAGGGACAGAGATGGAGACGGATACAGGGACACAGACGGAGACGGATACAGGGACGGAGAAGGATACAGGGACAGAGACGGATACAGGGACGGAGACAGGGACAGAGACGGATACAGGGACAGAGACGGAGACAGGGACGGAGACGGATACAGGGACAGAGACGGATACAGGGACAGAGACGGATACAGGGACGGAGACGGATTCAGGGACGGAGACGGATACAGGGACAGAGATAGATACAGAGACGGATACAGGGACAGAGATGGAGACTGATACAGGGACGGAGACGGATTCAGGGACGGAGACGGATACAGGGACAGAGACGGATACAGGGACAGAGATAGATACAGAGACGGATACAGGGACAGAGACGGAAACGGAGACAGGGACGGAGACGGACACAGGGACGGAGACGGATACAGGGACAGAGATGGAGACGGATACAGGGACAGAGACGGAGACAGAGACGGAGAAGGATACAGAGACAGAGACGGATACAGGGACGGAGACGGATACAGGGACAGAGACAGATACAGAGACAGACACAGAGACGGATACAGGGACGGAGACGGAGACAGGGACAGAGACAGATACAGAGACAGAGACGGAGACAGAGACAGGGACAGAGACAGAGACGGATACAGAGACAGAGACGGATACAGGGACGGAGACGGAGACAGGGACAGAGACGGATACAGGGACAGAGATAGATACAGAGACGGATACAGGGACAGAGACGGAGACGGATACAGGGACAGAGACGGATACAGGGACGGAGACGGATACAGGGACAGAGACGGATACAGGGACAGAGACAGAGACGGATACAGGGACGGAGACGGATACAGGGACAGAGACAGATACAGGGACAGAGACGGATACAGTGACGGAGACGGATAAAAGGACGGAGACGGATACAGGGACAGAGACGGACAAAGGTGACAGAGACGGAGACGGAAAAAGGTGACAGAGACGGAGACAGATTCAGGGACAGAGACGGAGATGGATACAGGGACAGAGACAGATACAGGGACAGAGACAGATACAGGGACAGAGACGGATACAGGGACAGAGACGGATACAGTGACGGAGACGGATACAGGGACAGAGACGGATACAGGGACAGAGACGGATACAGGGACGGAGACGGATATAGGGACAGAGATGGATACAGGGACAGAGACGGATACAGGGACAGAGACGGATACAGGGACAGAGATAGATACAGAGACGGATACAGGGACAGAGATGGAGACTGATACAGGGACAGAGACGGAGACGGATACAGGGACAGAGACAGAGACGGATACAGGGACAGAGACGGATACAGGGACAGAGACGGATACAGGGACGGAGAGACGGATACAGGGACAGAGACGGATACAGGGACACAGGACAGAGACGGATACAGGGACACAGACGGAGATGGATACAGGGACAGAGACAGAAATGGATACAGGGACGGAGACGGACACAGGGACGGAGACGGATACAGGGACGGAGATGGAGACTGATACAGGGACACAGACGGATACAGGGATGGGGACGGATACAGGGACAGAGACGGAGACGGATACAGAGACGGAGAAGGATACAGAGATAGAGACGGATACAGGGACGGAGACGGATACAGGGACAGAGACAGATACAGGGACAGACACGGATACAGGGACGGAGACGGATACAGGGACAGAGACAGATACAGGGACAAAGACGGATACAAGGACAGAGACAGATACAGGGACAGAGACGGATACAGGGACGGAGACGGATATAGGGACAGAGACGGATACAGGGACGGAGACGGATACAGGGACAGAGACGGATACAGGGACAGAGACAGAGACGGATACAAGGACGGAGACGGATACAGGGACAGAGACAGATACAGGGACAGAGACGGATACAGTGACGGAGACGGATAAAAGGACGGAGACGGATACAGGGACAGAGACGGAGACGGAAAAAGGTGACAGAGACGGAGACGGATACAGGGACAGAGACGGAGATGGATACAGGGACAGAGACAGATACAGGGACAGAGACAGATACAGGGACAGAGACGGATACAGGGACAGAGACGGATACAGTGACAGAGACGGATACAGGGACAGAGACGGATACAGGGACTGAGACGGAGACAGATACAGGGACAGAGACAGATACAGGGACAGAGATGGATACAGGGACAGAGACAGGGACGGATACAGGGACAGAGATGGAGACGGATACAGGGACACAGACGGAGACGGATACAGGGACGGAAACGG
This sequence comes from Aphyosemion australe, assembly GCA_006937985.1. Classification (NCBI taxonomy): domain Eukaryota; kingdom Metazoa; phylum Chordata; class Actinopteri; order Cyprinodontiformes; family Nothobranchiidae; genus Aphyosemion; species Aphyosemion australe. The sequence continues at coordinate 308,380 of SSNS01000544.1, read as the reverse complement.
ACACAGGGACAGAGACAGGGACAGAGACGGAGATGGATACAGGGACAGAGACGGATACAAGGACACAGATGGAGACGGATACAGGGACGGAGACGGATACAGGGAGAGAGACGGGGACGGATACAGGGACAGAGACGGAAATGGATACAGGGACGAACACGGACACAGGGACGGAGACGGCTACAGGGACGGAGACGGATACAGAGACAGAGACGGATACAGGGACGGAGACGGATACAGGGACGGAGACGGACACAGGGACAGAGACGGATACAGGGACGGAGACGGATACAGGGACAGAGACGGGGACGGATACAGGGACAGAGATGGATACAGGGACGGAGACGGGTATAGGGACGAAGACGGATACAGAGACAGAGACGAATACAAGGACACAGACGGGGACAGATACAGGGACAGAGATGGGGACGGATACAGGGACAGAGACAGAAATGGATACAGGGACGGAGACAGATACAGGGATGGAGACGGATACAGGGATGGAGACGGATACAGGGACGGAGACGAATACAGGGACAGAGACAGATACAGGGATGGAGACAGATACAGGGACAGAGACAGATACAGGGACAGAGATGGATACAGGGACAGAGACAGATACAGGGACAGAGACGGATACAGGGACGGAGACAGATACAGGGACAGAGACGGATACAGGGACAGAGATGAGTCCGAGCTTTAACCTAACAGGAGTTTCTCTCCACTGTGAAGGAAAACGTTTCCATCCTGAGTCAGACTGAGTATTTAAAAGTGAGACCGGGTCTCACCTCCAGAATAAATGGATCCAGTTCTGACCCGCTTCTGTTCAACAACATGAGAGAAAAGGTGATAAACTGGTGTGTGTGTGTGTGGGGGGGGGTCAGCAAAAATCTGAAAAATACTAGAACTCCATAAGGAATAGATGGTCCTCTGTGTGTGTGTGTATGTGTGTGTATGTGTGTGTATGTGTGTGTGTGCGTTTGTGTGTATGTGTGTATGTGTGTGTGTATGTGTGTGTGTGTATGTGTGTGTGTGCGTTTGTGTGTATGTGTGTATGTGTGTGTGTATGTGTGTGTGTGCGTTTGTGTGTATGTGTGTATATGTGTGTGTGTATGTGTGTATGTGTGTGTGCGCATTTGTGTGTATGCGTGTGTGTGTGTGTATGTGTGTATGCGTGTGTGTGTGTATGCATGTGCGTGAGTGTGTGTGTGTGAGTGAGAGAGAGTGTGTGTGTGTGTGTGTGAGAGAGAGTCTGTCTGTGTGTGTGTGTGCATGAGTGTGTGTGTGAGAGAGAGTCTGTCTGTGTGTGTGTGTGTAAGTGTGTGTGTGTGTATGTGTGATTAATGGTGGAATCCACCTCCTTTTTTATTGCTGAATTCTTAAATCCTCACATGGAGAATTTGTGTCCGGGTCGGACAAAAGGCTCTTTTGTTCCTGTGGGACGGAACCATCAGAGTGATTTATCAGGTGGGAGGAGGTGTGTGTGTGTGTGTGTTCTTCTGGGGACAGCGTGATGATGATGAGCTGCATAAACCAGGTTCTGGAGCGGTGGCGGCTGCTCAGAGACACGGACCTACGACCGGACCTCCTCTGACTGTAACACAAACGTCCTTTTTCATTTCTCACCACCGTCTGTTCTAAATATTCCTGTTAGCTTGAAATTTGGCGTTTTATATATATAGCTATGAACTGGTCGACGCTCCATAGACGTGCTATCTCTAAAAACCGTAGCTGTTTAGGGACATAGAAGATGTAACGCTCCACGTTTCTTGTGCTTTGACACGAACGTTCTCCTCCCTCTAACGTTGGCCGGAGGGCACCGGTTCTCTCCGTGGCAGCCGTGCTTGTTTGGGGAAATCCTGCTGCTTCCTCTTGGGTTGCTTGCCCTGCTCTAGCTACATGTGATGGTGGGTTTAAAGCTGGAAGTCGTTAATAACTGGCGGTGCGCTCACAGCGGCGGGGAACAGGGGGAGAGCGGGAAATTTGGTAGAAGCCGCAACAAGGACATATTGCCTTTTTGATGCATGTGGGCTGCCGTAGCTGCAATACCTGCTATGAACTGCGTGGCGCTATAGAGTCGAATGTTTTTACACGCTGGGCCTTTAAAGCAGGAGAAACTAAACGTGATGAAAACACCTGAACAGCTGATCCAGGTTCAGAGGTCATGTGGCTGTTACCTGTGAACCAGCTGGGACCAACTGAGCATGCTCAGTCTACTAGGAACCCACCTGGTTTGGGTAAAACCTGACCAGTGTCAGGATCTGCTCCTTCTCCCTCAGATGTGTTGTCCTGTCTCCCCTCGTTAAGTGTTTATTGGACTCACCTGCCCCTTGTTTCCTACCCACCTGATTCCTGATTACCCTCTGTTTGTTCTGGTCTGTGTCAGATCCTCGTCTTGTCTACCTGTTGTATCGCCACCTACCATTATTCATATTAAACAGTTATTTTGCCTGCCAGTCTGCCTCCTGTTCACCTGCATTTGGGTCCTACAACAACCACCACATGACAACCAGACCTTCTTCCTGACTCCACTGCCGGAGCAGAAACCCGTTTGGATCCCAGAACCAGAACAAAGCAGCCATTAATATTCATGATTTCATTTGTGCTTTTATTTCCTGCTGCTGAGGAGAGATCTTTCATCTCTTCACTCCGACTCTTTTATTAAACCAACACAAATGTGTCATCTTCCTGTGGAAGTGATTTATAATCCCAGCGCTCCGATAATCAGGACAGACTCCTTTTTCCTGCTCTTCCTGGTCTCTGAGGAGGTTTTTATCTCCAGCGTGACTCATTAGTCCCGTCGTCCATCATCAGAAGAATTCCTGCCTGCAGGTGAATTATTACCTTCATTTATCAGCAAACCGACTTTAAATAAAAACAACCGAGGAATCGTTGATCTTCCATAAAGGAACATTTTCCTCATCAGTTAAAAGCTGGGAACTTTGATGTTTAATGGGTTAGTTTAGTTGGATGTCTCCATGTCTTCGTGCTGCTTCCTGGGGGCAGAACAGTTCCACCATCCAGAACGTCTGATGGTGGGAATCTGGTCCGTCCTGATTGGGTCCATCCTGTGACATCATCCTGTGACATCATGACCCTGGTCGGGTTCAGCAGGTTTCCTCTTCTAGTGAAACCGTTTCAGTAAAGAGGATAAAAGATTCGCCTGCAGGAAGCAGAACTCAGTTAAAGATGAAAGTCGGAGCCGGAGGCGTCGTCTGGATCCTCGGAGATAAACTCAGAGGAATCTTTATCCATCAGACAGGAAACGCTTTTATTTATCAGCCTCAAGCTGCTGAGGTCAGACTTTACCGTAGAGTTGATCAGCTCCCCACCGCCCAGAGCACCAGAATAAAACCCAAACCTTCTGCCTCCTAAACCCAGACAGGAGGATAAAAACTAAAAACCTGTGATTTATGAGAAATAAAACTTTCATGACATAAATCTACAAATACTAGAAAAATGAAGGGTTGGGGTCACCACCCGGTCCTGAGGTTGCATCGCTGCCCTCTGACCTCCCAGCTGCAGCTGAATGTGAGGAAAAGCCGAGCCGGAGCCCGAGGCGACCGTAACGTTACACCAACAGTTAGTTTGACCTCTGACCTCTCCGGGTCTGGAGTCCTGCAGGAATCCAGCTCCTCTGTGGGAAACGCTGCTGCTGCTAACATCCTGAGTTGCTGTTCCTTATTCACCAGCTTCACCAGGAGCAGCTTCCTGCTAATCAGGACAACAGATGCTGGAAACATCTGGACACCACGGAGAGGAGGGAATACTGATGAAGGAGATCAGACACTTCCTGGTGTGTTTTCATCTGGCGGAGCTGAACCTGTCCTGCCTCTCATGGGTCCGGCTGCTTTTAGGTGAAGCGGGTTCAGACAGGAGACCGGAACCAGGCAGTCTGAACAGAAACCCGACTCCTGAACCGGGGGGGGGGGGTGTCTGGACCAGAACGCTCCGCTTGTGTTTCAACAGAAAGCAGGAGGTTAGAACTTAACTAAAATTTCTGCCTTTTGGATTCAGTCGGTTCTGAGGGGGATGTAATCAGACTGAGCTGCTAGAGAACACACACACACACACACACACACACAACCATCCAGATGTTTTTGTCTGATCCGTCTCCACTCTGGTGTTTCTGAAACAGCTTCCTGATAGAATCCAGATCCGACGGAGGAGAGTCATCCCAGGTCTCAGGAGGAATCCGCTCTGATCCTTCCTCACATTTAGGGACGAGGTCCTGTCTGAAGGACACCAGGGGACACGTGCGTCTTCATAAGGAGACATCTCGTCAGCCCGTCTCCACAACCACAGCCTCGTGACCTTTGACCTGCAGAGCCTGAGACAGAGCTAAGATGTCCACTCCTGGGAAGACCATCAGCTGTCTGACATGTTTTCCACTGGTAAGGAATCTAATGATGGACTCCAAATAGTTTGGGAATGACCTTTAACCCTTTCCAGACTGATGGTTGTGTCTCTGCTGTCTCTCATAGTGGACACACACCACATCGGAGCTGTCTCTGGAGTCCAGGAGTGTTCTCCGGCCTCCATCCTCAGTGTGTCGGATCACTCAGAGGTCAGATGTGATTCCAGGGATCAGGAACGCTGACGCGTCTGACAGCCTGCACTGATTTCATCTGCTGAGAATCTACAGTCCTGAGATTCCAACGTGTCCCAAACGTCCCGCGGCTATAGGGTCTGTCTAAAGGCACTGTTGGGGGTGGCGGCAGCTGGACACAATCCGATGATTTCACAGCAAACTCAAGATATTCCCAACTTCCTGTTCCCAAGTCCGACTCTAACAGGTGAAAGTTAGGAATCGTTTTAGTTTCATTCAGACATTTTAGTTTTGTTAATCCTTCACTTTTTGTTTTATTTCTGCTCGTTTTGGACGACACGTCGATAAAAACCCGGAGCTTTGACTCACCGGAGTCTCCGAGACTTTGATCTTCATTCCGCTGGTCTCAGTAGAGTTATTAAAAGTCCAGTTTGCTGTGAATCCTGGGGCTTTGACTCACCACCGGGATAAAAATATTCCTGCTGTCAGAAGAATTCCCAGAATAACATCCTGGAGTCTGACAGTGACTGGGATTTACCCTGTAAGTCGTGTTTTTGTTGTTGTTATTAACTGTGGAGCAGATTAGATGTTCATGTTTAATAAAGTAAAAGAACCACTCCTCCGTGACATCACTCTGACTCCCGTTTGTTTTCCTTTAGCTCCTTTTAGGATCAGCTCAGCGTTCCCACACATGTTCGTGGGATAAAACCACGTTACACCTTCGAGTCTGCAGCAGGAAGGAAACAGGAATAAATAAATAAATAAATAAATAATGATTTTAACTTTGTATTATTCCTCAGACATCTGGTTTCTAAGCAGCTGGAGACTCAGAGAACCACATTCCAAAGATCAGGAACAGCGTGTGTTCTACTAGCGGTTCAAAATACATCTGTAAACGATCACTAATCCCACAGGGAGAGGACGAAGCTTCAGTCTCAAAGCTTCAAGTTACTTTGATTATAAACTTTAATAAAGTAGTTTACAAAGATAAAGTTACAAACAGGAAGTTCAGCAACAGCTGGAAACATGTAGACCCAAACAACCCGTTTGTAAACAACAACAGGAATCAACAACAACAGGAATCAACAACCTGAGATTTTATGGCTGAAAGTCAGAAGTTTGAGTTATAAAAACCAAATTTAATCAAGAAGTATTTATGTAAACGATGAAATTTAACTTTAACGTCTTTAACAGGAACAGCAGAGGTGTGCGTGTGTGTGCGTGCGTGTGTGTGCGTGTGTGTGTGCGTGCGTGTGTGTGCGTGCGTGTGTGTGCGTGCGTGTGTGTGTGTGTGTGTGTTTCAGGCCTCAACCAGACAGCTCATGACCTTCATCATCAGCTCTTCCTTCCTCTCTTTGGCACCAACAGGAACTCCTCTTCGTCTGAGAAACAGCAGCAGGGAGGCTGAGTTCAGCTTCCACAGCTGTTGGAGACAGGAACAGGAAGGATACGTCAGGAATGGGAAGGATACGTCAGGAATGGGAAGGAAAACTAGTTAAAGGAACACTTGGCAGTTTAGGCTTGTTTTTAGCACCCCCTAGTGTCCGTTAATGAAACCAAAAGGTAAACGTATCTCCTGGCTGTGCGTTGGTCTTTCTAACACCTTAATCTAACAGCTGAAACGTCTCCTCAGCCTTCATTAGTGTCTACAGGAGCGGTTCATCACTACATCAAACACATCAGCTGTGTTCATGATCTAAACATGCAGGAAACATGCTGGAAGCAGACTGCAGCACCAGGCATGTCAGCTCCAGGGACCGTTGCGTCATCGACCACGACGCATGCTGGGATGCCGGTCGTTGTTTGTGCTACTTTTAAAAAAATCTTTATTAACAACTTTCAAACAAACAATTATTTGACTACATTTAAATTCATTGCTGTCTGCATTAAAACATTCAGAGCATTAACAAATATCATTAATCATCTTAAAATGAACTTCTTTCATGTGAAAATACAGATTTTTAGGAAAGGCACTTGAGTCATGGCTCCGCCTTCTTATCAAAATTCTTACGCAGCAATGGATTGTGGGTAATACCCTTGCCCGAAGTCCGCATCGATGCAGACTTCGGCAAAATGTGGATCAAATGTGCAAAAGAGGCGTGGTCACCTTCCGCACTTGAGAATCGGGACACCCTACGCGCTCACACCCCTGGCCGGGAACGCGCAATTGAAGGGCACAAGGGTGCAAGTGCGAGTATTGGGATTGGGCCCGAGTCAGCTGGAGGAGAAAGTAGCTTCAGACGGCAGGATCTGGAGTCTTACTTCCTGATATGTGGACATCTCTCCTCTGATTGGCTAACAGCAACACGACTCTACCACTGACTCTGTTTGCTCTGCAACGTTGATGTTTTATCTCCACCAATAACACAAGCCTGGAGGAGTTCTGCTGTGTGGTGGAGTTGCTAATGCTAACGGTTAGCTTCCACTAGCCCAGACGTTCTCTGCTGTTTCCTGGACGCTAAACCAACAACAGCCTTCGTCCTTCATTTCGTCATCGTTGACAAAAACAACACTGCCTCCTCCACCTCCTCCTCCTGAGCATCCATCACTTTTAACGTCTCCTCCCATTTGCTGCTCGTCACACTCAGACGCTTTCATACGTCACCCTAACGTGACCTGTCGTCTGGGAGGAGCTTCAGGAGTGGGAAATGATGAATGAGCTGCACTACTGGGTAAGAACAGCCCAAGGTGCTTTACACAGCAGGGAATTCTGTTGCTGTGTCCTTGAGAGGGGAACTCCCCCCTCCTCACCTGCTGGTGGGGATTGGTGGGACCGGCGGCCTCTGTCAGTGCGCCCCAGGACAGCTGTGGCTACCATGTAGCTCATCACTGTTGTGTTGTAAAGCACTCTAAAGGCGCTACACAAGAGCAGGTCGCTCATCATTTATGAGGTGACTTATCTCATTCCAGTGAGCACCTGTTACCATGGTGACGCCATCAGATTTAACTCCTCACCTGTCTCTTTTGGGCCAGTCTCTCTATGTCCACATCCTGGACCACGGCTCT
>SSNS01000544.1:268325-293325 GCA_006937985.1 Aphyosemion australe | reverse complement strand
TGGTTCAGACTGAAGCCGCTTTCAGAAACATCAGATACGTATCGGATTCAGCACCACATGTGAAAGTGACCTGGATCGGATTAGAATAAAATCTGATCTGTGCTGTTCAGACTCACAAAAAAGTCAGATATGGGTCGCATATTTGATGCTCTTTGACCTGAAGTGTGAACGTAGACTAACTGATGGTGTCTGAAGTCCTGATGATTGAGGCTGACGTACCGGCGATCAGGTAGAGTCCAGCTTTGTTCCACCTGGGAGACAGTCGGGCGATCAGAGAGTAGGACAGGCAGCACTGGAGGTCACCAGGAAACACAGCCTGAGGACAGCTCAGCTACACACACACCCACACACACTATAAAACAGAACCAGACGTGTTAGACGTGACAGAGCCAATCATCTGGGTCCCACCTGCAGGTTGTTCCTCTGAGCAAACGCCTGCAGGAATCCTCGCTGGAAGAAGCGGATCTGCAGGAGAAAATCAAACATCAATAAAAACAAACTGGATGAGAATGAATGATTGAACTATTTAACCCAGTTTAAAAGCCCCTGAGCCAGCTGAGGGTTCATGGGTTCTAAACCATGTAAACAAGCATCTCAACTAGTCATAAACTTATGATGGTCGTGTCTGCGTTCTGTGCTCCTTCAGATAAAAGTTTCTGGAACATCTTCATCTTCTTCCAAGAAGGAAGCGGACCAGAGGTCAGGACCTGGTCAGTAACTGGGTCACAGATTTAATATTGGTGTTAGTGGGGTCATGACCTCAGGTTTGGTGATCCTAAAAGACCTCCGTGAGATTAATAAGTGTCTAGTTAACCTGCGGACAGCGTGAGCCTCAGCTGAGAGCTTCACCACACCTCTGGATTAAAACAGACTAACTCAGGAACTGCTTTGGTGTTTTTCACTTCCTGTTTAAGTTTCATCTCCTCATCACAGCTTCAACAAACTCAGCTTTATGAGAACCTGCAAACAAACGTAAATAATCAACACCAGCCTGGTGACCTCTGAGTCAAGCAGGAGGACAGAAGGTAAACCATTAAACATGGCGGTTACCAGCATGTGTCCCATCATAAATAAATCACCACTTTAGTGTTTTATACCGTTTTATTTATATAGCGCAATTTAAACACAGCATGTGAGCTGACCAAAGCGCTGCACAGGCAACAATCACAAAAGAATGATATTCAAACAGGTTCAGTTAAAAACAATCAATAAATATAGATAAAAGCAACCTAAAAGCAATTTAAACAAAGGCAAAACAACAATAAAAACAAGAAATAAAAAGTCATTGTCCAAAAGCCAAAGAATAAAAGTGGGTCTTCAGTCGTGACTTGAAGACAGCGACAGATGGTGATTGGCGAGTTTCGATGGGTAGAGCATTCCAGAGGACAGGGGCAGCATGTACAAAAGCCCGCTCCCCCCTTGCTTTGTAGTTTATTGTTGGAGTGCAGAGAAGCAGGCGGTCTGCTGATCTCAGTTGGCACACCGGCACATAGGGTGTGAGCAAGTCAGACAGATGAGATGGTGCAAGACCGTTCAGTGCTTTAAAAACAAAGAGCAGGATCTTAAATCGCACTCTGAAAGTCACGGGCAGCCAATGAAGATGCGCCAGAACCGGGGTGATATGGCTACGCCTGTGTGTGCTTGTTAAAAACCTTGCAGCAGCATTTTGTACCGACTGCAGCCTGTTCAGTGCCGTAGCAGGAGTGCCAATGAGGAGGGAGTTCGCGTAGTCCAAACGGGAGGTGATAAATGCATGAGTAACAGATTCCAAATGGGGCCGTTTCAGTATAGGCTTTAGGCGATTTAAACGACGTAGTTGAAAGAAGCATAATTACACAACAGCATTTATTTGAGGGACCATTGAAAATCCGACACCCAACTTCACCCCAAGGCTAGTGACACTCTGTTTAAGGTCAAAACTTGGAAGATTTGGAACAGACGATGTGCGAGATAGGTTCTTTGGGTCAAAAAGAATCGTCTCAGTCTTTGACTCATTGAGTTTTAGACAGTTTTATGTAAAATGAATGAATGTGTCTCAGAGATAAAAACCCAAAATAAAGAAGAAACCTTCAGATTTAAAGTAAACTCAGAGGTTCAGAACCAGAACCTTCTGACTTGATGGTGAAACAATCGCTTCCCAAAGTTATCCGACTCCAGTTTCTCTGGACTCAGTGAAAACCACGTAAACAAAGGCAGGTTCACTCCTGTGGTGTCATGCTGTTGGATAACCTCACTAGAACCAGAACCAGAACCAGACTCAGACCCGCTGGAGGAGGTGGTCTCTGTCTGGTTTGTTTTCAGTGAACCCACCTCCACCTGTCACAGCACTGCAGGTTTAAGCCAAACCACTTCCTGTATCCAGGTACGCTTTGCATTCTGGGACATCAGTAGCTACCAGCCCCCCCGACAACACAGAACCTTTCAGAAGACGTAAATTATCCATGATGAGGAATACTCAGAACACAGATAGTTCTTCCTGTATTTACTTCTGGTAGCCCCGCCCCCACACACTTCTGACCAATAAGCAGACTGAACAGTCTCACCTGGGTTTTAAACTCATCCACTGATTCTAACCAGAGGAAACCAGCTGTCATGGTTGTCTGAGTATCTTACTGTTATCCTCGACAGTAACAACATTAGATCCTGATTCATGAGTCCCTTTGGATAAAAGCAGAAACATAGATGTGAACGTTCCAAACGTGTCCTGATTCTCCTGCTCACACCACAGAAGGTCACGGTTCAGATACTCGTTACTGGAGACTCGTGAAGACGAACTTCACAGTATTTTACATCTGTTGGAGCTCAGTCTGCCTTTGGTCCGATCTTTCCTTCCTAACTTTGGCACTGGTTTCCTGTTATCTGTCTCTCTCTCTCTCTCTCTGTGTGTGTGTGTGTGTTCCTTACAGTCATGACAGCCGTGATGCTAGTGAAGGAGTCCAGAGCAGGACAGGCCAGAAGATCAGAGAACAGCAGGACCAGCGCTCTGTGGAAACACCAGAATCCAGTTTGACCAAACGCTGCTGGAAATGTTCCTTAACCTGACCCAAGTCCCGACTCTCCATCTATTTACCTGCAGGTCTTCATCTGTTTGCTCCGTGGCTCCTGGTCTTCCTCATCCTGGAGACTCAGAGTCACACAGACCAGCTTCTTCAGATCTGGAAGTCCGAGGAAAAACAGCGACTTTGGGTTTGCTCCGCTCATCCTGCCTGAAGAACGTTGTTATTGGTTATTTTACTGGCATCTAAAACTAATCTGCTGGATGTAATATCTAGTAATTATACCTTCACTAAAAACACAAACAGATACAAATGACGTAAGAGGTTATGAGAACTGTAGTTATCTTATTAAAATAAAAATTGTTGAACGTTTTAATATTAACAGACTTTAAGGGCTTTTTATTAACAACACAAAATTTCAACACCTTACTAACAAAATTATTAGTGTATTGTTGATTAAATAATCAATTTAAAACTAAAAAGTTATGAAAATGTTGTTTACAGGCACATCTACATCTGTATTGTTGTCACTTTATTATATATTTTAGCTTTATGAGCTTGTTGTCAACTTTACACAATTTTAATGAGTTAATTTTCCATCAAAAATCAAGAAATTTGTTATAAAAGTGATAATAATTTAGTGAAATCCACCCGAGCAAGGAGCTAATTGTTTTATTCCGATTTACCAAAGGTTACTCATTCAGAAACCTTAAATTTATATTTCACTACACATTTATTCGATAATTTTATCAGAAAACACCTAAACTTGGTAAAGTTAACAGAGAAAAGAGATTAAAAAGTCCAAACCTAGCAGCTCTCGATGCTAACGGTGGGTCGATAAACTCAGAGCTCTCACTCTGTTATTTATGCTAACACATTAGCTGTTGTGTTCAATTGAGCTTAAAACCCATTTTTAATCGTTGCTCTAAAACCTGATAAACGAAACAAATTCCTTAAATTTAATATTTTATAAACGCATTAATATGGATAATCAGTATTACTGAGGACTTCTTTTTCCCACAGAAAGCAACATTTTCCCACAGAGACGATCTTTGACTGGTAGTGGAGCGGTTTTCCCGCCGGAGACCAGATGTTAAAACAAAGGGCCTTCTCCTGCCAGCGGGCCGTTTAACCCAGAGGGGAAGGTGGGATTAAAGCAGAACGTCTGAGTGGCCGCTGACGGGACTCGGTGGTTAATATAACAATCATTACGTCAGATGTGTCAGATAACGCATTCCTTGCGTGAGAACGCGGTTTCCTTGAGAATGATTGAACTTTGGTGAACTTTCGCCTTGTTCTCCCCCTATGAGCCTTGTCGCCGTTGATGGACAGTTCAAAGAGCCAATCAGCAAATCCCTGTTAATTACGAGGACGTAAAGAACCAATAGTGGAGCTACAATGGTTCTGAAGGCGGGGTCACTATTCAGGTTCTGCAAAGTGCAGCTTTGTAAAAAGATTATCATACCGGAAATCTAAAACTAGTCCTTCAAACTAAAACCACAACACCAAGCTTTTAAAAACAAAACAGTGTAATTTGCATCAACATACCGACTAGAGAACAAGATTAAATTGTCTGAGCGAAATTATGCTATTATAGTTTGTTCTGGTTTGAACTGATCTTTTAATCGTTCACTGTTTTTAAAGTGCTTTTCAATAAAGTTGGTTTGGCTTTTTTATTTTTGTAAGTTACAGATGAATCACTGATACGCGATTCACATTAAGAAGAAAGGATTCAGCTGATTGGATCCTTACATGCATTTTATATCTTAATAAAACAGAACTCAGGTTTTTGAGTTGAATTTTTTTTCTGTACAGTTCCCAGAGAATACTTTTGCTGTCGGTTTATTGTTATGCAAAACAAAATTAACTAAATTACCTACACAAAGAACACTTTTGCCTCGAAGATTTCGCAGAAGCTTTATTTTGAAGGCCGATTCCGGAAGTAGCTAATAACCCGGTTAGCTTTAGCAGGAGTGAGTTGAAACTTGGTGAGGACTGTTTCTGGGGTAAATGTCGGAGTGTTTGTGCGGAGTCACGGTCCGGACCGACTCTCTGGGATTACATAACCTCACACAGACCGTGTAGCTGCTGCTGTCTGCTGCCCAGCGGGACTTTACCTCCGACCCATCCGACGTTCCTGCCACACAAATGGGTGAGAAGGAAGAGCAGAGCTCCGGTGCAGTCAAGTACTACAGGCTGTCAGAGATCGAGGCGCAGAACTCCTTCAAATCTACGTGGATCATCATCCACCACAAAGTTTACGATGTGACCAAGTTTCTGGAGGAGGTGAGCAGATCTTTACACACGGATGTGTTCATGGTTTCAGAATCACAGACACACTGGTTTTACTCTGGATGCTGCTGTTTGTGTTTGAGACCAGTTTAAGGCAGACAGGTGCGTCACCAGGTGTTACAGCTGTGTGGGGGCCGGGCCCGCTCATCCTGAGGGTTACCGTTATAATCCTATTACAAAGGTCAGGTTTAAAAATGCAAAAACAAAACGTGCCAACACCGTGTTCACGTAAACCATCAAAACCTATAAAAAATCAATATATATGCTATAATAGTTATCTGGTACCAAAACCAAACTCGTGAATAAAATATACATGAATATGTTCATGTATACATAATATTGGAGTTTTCTGGTATTTGATCTGCTGATATTTTCAGACTAAAGTTGATCATCTGTACAGATTCTTCCTGTTTTTATTCTGATAATTCAGGGAAGAAACTCGGATTAAAAAAAACTAGATTTAATATTTTTCTGAATAATTACAGAACAACCCGGTTCTGTTTAGTCTGGTCTGCAGGTGTTTCAGATGCTGATATTTTCTTTTAGACATTGATGGACTGAATTAGATGAGATGATGCTTTAGTCCAGAGTCGGTTTGGTTCTGAGGGGGTGACTCTGAGAAGAAGGTGATTTTCATCAGATGTCCCTGCAGAACATCAGATATGAAAGAAATCAGAGAAGCAGATAAAACGCTGCTGTTGGTAGCAGCAGCAGGGATAGATGTACTTGTGTATATGTGTGTAGAGACTGAGACCTAGATGATATCATTGTAACCAGGGGAACATGGAGGTTCTGCTAATGATCAGCACCAGAACCTCCGCTAGACGAAAGCTGCTGGTTTGTTTATTTAATTCAGAACGTTTTAGTTCCTTCAGAGCTGTTAAATAACTTTAGATCTGAATCAGCTGTGATTTTCCTCGACCTCCGGTAAACACATGGAGGACCTTTCACACACTGATAAACCCGACCGGGCCAACCCGCTGGACTTTAGCCTGAAGTCAGAACCGTTGGCTGTACAGAGGCCAGTTTGTGGGCGTGGTATCTCAGGAATCGATGTCTGTAGCTCAGGGGAATAAGAAAAAGATCCCGGACAAGCCCCTACACACCTGGGGGCTTGTCCAGGATTCTCAGGTGTAGAAAAGAGGATGATGGGAAAGAGGCACATGGTCCAACTGAGGCTGACGATGTAAACGCTCCTGGTTCTGATAGAGCGACCGATGAAAGGTTCTGATTTAACGAGTTTATGACGTTCAGCTGCAGAGTGTTAATGATTGTCAGGAAGCTGGATCGGGCAGAACCACAGATAAGACTGGGATAAACACGGGCGTGGTCCAAAAAGTTCTGTTACTGTTATCAGACTGGGTATCCTGATCCAGTCCAGAACCTCTGACCCAGTCCAGAACTCATTCCTCCCTAGCAGTGTTTTTGTGGTCCTGTAAACTGGTTCTGGATCAGCTATCCAGAACTTCTGAATGACTTTTTCCTTGGACTTGGTCTGATCCGTCTTTTGGTTCTGGTTCTGATGAAGACCACTTTACAGGTTTTGGAAGTTGTGGTTCTGGTGGAGGCCTGAACCAGCACTCTAGCAGTACCAGTTTGTGGGTTTTGGGTCAGAACCTCCTGAATGAGTGTGTTTGTGTTGCAGCATCCTGGCGGTGAGGAGGTTCTGAGGGAGCAGGCAGGAGGGAACGCCACCGAGAGCTTTGAGGACGTCGGCCACTCGTCAGACGCCAGAGAGATGGCCGCCAGCATGGTGATCGGAGAGCTGCACCCGGTCAGTACCAGAACCAGAACCTCCTCAGGTCTGTAGCCACACCCTCACTCAGATGCTAATGTGTTTGTGTCCGTGTGCAGGACGACCGGCACAAGATCGCCAAACCTGTGGTGAGTGGGGCATTATGGGAAATGTAGGAACATCAGGTTTAGGAGGGACTCTCATCGGGTTTGTGTTTCCTAGGAAACGCTGGTTACCACGCTGAAGGAGGAGTCCAGGTACACACACACACACGCGCACGCACGCGCACACACACACACACACACGCACACACACACACCCACCCACCGGGTTAACTAGCTGTCTCTAAGTTTAATGTTTAACCAGCTGTTTTTTGGCTTCATTAATTATTCCAGTGGGTTGATAGTTACCAGTTAACCAGCTTACTGGTCTTTTTTGTTTCATTACTAGTTAGTTAGCTAGTTATGTTCTAGCTTCATTATTATCTTCTATTAGCTTTATTAATAACCCAGCAGCTCAGTGGGTCGATTAGTTAGCTAGTTAACCAGCTAACTATTTTGTGTCACTACCAGCAGGTCATTTATTGTTAGACATTTTTATATTAGTATTCTAAATGAATGATTAGTTAGTTGTTTACTGATTAACCAGCTGTGCCTCTGTCCTGCAGCTGGTGGTCCAACCTGGTGATTCCCGCCCTGGCAGCCGCCATCGTAACGCTGGTTTACCGCGTCTTTACGTCAGAGAGCGAGTGACTTCATTGGCCTAGCCGCTGTGATGTCATCACCCTGCGACAGCGGTGCTGTGACTCCTCCCAGCGTAGAGCTGCGTTTCTACAGCAAAATTCCTGCTTCGGACGTTAAACTCTGTTCTAGGATCAGCACCTCTAGGCTGAAATTCCCAGAATTCATTTCCCTCTGTTTAACCGACCAATCACGAGGCATTATTCTAATGAAGTCATTTAAATATTCAGATTTTTAAACGTTTCTGTCCTGCAGAGATGCACGGGTTGTAATTAGATGTGTTTTTATATCTTTGGACCTAAATGTGAACAAGTTTCTCTGTTTGAGTCAGCAGCTAACGAGCTAACGGGCTAACGGACGTCTGCAGCGAGCTTCACGTTGGTCGACGCTGCAGATCTCAGATTAAATGTGACCAGAACCCAAACCCGTAACGAACATCAGCTGATTGGTCCGATTCATTACAGCGTTGATTGGAGAAACTCAAACTTCATGAGCTAAAATGTCGCATTTGAATCCATTTATGGGCTGAAAACAGGAAAATCATTCTGTAGTTCACACAGAAGCTATGACGTGAAGCAAAGAAGAAGCACTAAAACCTTTCGAAGCTCTTAGAAATTCTCCATTAAAGTCAGAAAAAGTTAGATTTCCTGTCATTCCTCCGTCCTCTGGTTCTGTTAGCAAGAAACCGGATCAGCTGAGCCCGATAAAAACCTCCTGAGACTGAACGGTGGTCTGGACGTCTGAGCGCTGCAGCGGGAACTAAAAGTGATGTTCTAGGATGTCCTGAGGCGTGCAGAACCCCAGACCAGGTTCTGATGGAGACCAGAACCTGAACAGCTGCTTTTTAATGCAATAAAAGTGATTGATGTGTGGAGGTTGGTGGTTCTTTCTCTGCTCTGGTGTGATCATGTGACCTGGACATGTTTGCATTTTTTCTTTATCAGAAAAGCAGAAAAGAGGAAGGTTTTAGATTGGGATCTCTAACGGATGCAGGTGGAGAAGAAACCGGATCCAACACAGCTCCTGCAGCGCCACCCTGTGGACTCTCAGCTCACTGCTACATGATTCAGGATTTCACTCAGATTTAATCTGTTTCTGGGCCAGATATCAGTTTCTGATTTAGTTGGGATTAAGAATCATTCAGAAAGAAAAAACATGGTGACATTAGTGTTCGTAAGCTGACTGAAACTTGTCTTTATCAGTGTGGGTCCTGATCTGGCTAAGGAGCTCAATGACACCAGTACACAGCAGAATGGGTTAGGTTGGTGGAAGAAAGGGAGGTTATAGAAATGGTTAATAAATATAACGATACATTTCCAACAGATTGTGATGATCTAGACATGACTGGTGAAAAAACTAATCAATGAAATTGTCTCCAATAACATATTTATGTCGTTTATCATTCAGAACGGGTATTTTCCCAGACAAAAGCGCCAAAGTCGTCCCTTTATATAAAGCAGGTGACATACATAGTTTTACTAATTACAGGCCAGTTTCTTGAACAGTTATTAAAGACAATCGAACAATTATTCATTATAAGACTTGATAGAAAAAAATAACCTCTTAGTGGAAAGTCAGTATGGTTTCAGATCAGCTGGATCTACGTCCATGGCAATGACTGACTTAGTGGGACATATAACGGCACACATTAACAATAAAAAATTAGCAGTGGTGTATTTTTTGATTTAAAAAAACTGATACAATAGATCATAAAATACTCTTACATAAAATGGAAAAATATGGAGTGAGAGAGGAAGCAAATAATTGGCTGAAAAGTTATCTGGAAAATAGGAAGCAGTATTGGTTTGTCTAAATCAGCATGTTTGGTTAATAGCTGTGGTGTCCCACAAGGCTCAGTGCTGGGTCCCAAACTGTTTATCTTATATATTAATGATTTATGTAGAGCATCCATTATACTGAAGCATGTTGTATTTACTGATGACACTACCATTCTCTGTTCTGGGGAGGATTTAAAGCAGGTATTGGAGGCGTTCCCGAATGAAACTGGAACACTAAAAGGCTGGTGTGACACAAATAAATTATCTTTCAATTTTTCTAAAACCAATGTTGTTTAAAAATGAAAAAAATCTGTTATTCTGAAACTTAATGATATATCAATGGATAGGGTTTATGAAACCAAATTCTTATGTGTCATTTTGGACTACGAGCTCCGTTGGAATGAAAATCATTTGTGTAGCAAGATGGCTAAAAGGGCAAAACAAGGCATATTTTAAAACTCTACTCCCCCTTTACTGTACACTTACACTATTGTATTTAGTTTATTGTGTTGAAGTCTGGGGAAATACATAGAAAGGTTCTCTACAAAAAATCTGCACATTGCAAAAAAAAAAAAACAGCAATAAGGATAGTACATAATGTTGGGTATTGTGAACATACAAATCAACATTATTTTTATCTCAACTTATGAAATTTTTGGATTTGGTTAAAACTATACAGGTTATGTCTAAAGTGAGAAGCAACGTATTGCCCAAAAACGTTCAAGATTTATTTAAGAATAGAGAGGAAGGCCATGAGCGGCGAGGACAGTGTTCTAAAGGCATGTGCATATCAGCGTGTGGAGCAACTCAGTGGAATGGCTGGATGAAGAAATTAAGCAAAGTAAAAGCATTGCACAATTTAAAAGAAAATTTAAGGAGTACATAATAAATGAGTATGAAAAATGAAGTTGATGTTAGTAGGCCTATATGCATGAGCAGTTACATATAAAGGGATAAAAACAGAACAAACTGGGCTGGACTGATAATTTACCTTTTATTGTGGTTAAGATAGAAGAAGGTGAAATGAGAAATTGGGACAGGACTGGAAGCTGTTGCTTCTTCCTGATCCCCTTTTGAATGCATTTTGTTTTTGATTATAAAGATATTTGTTGATATTATGTTTTTTAACATGTTTTTATTCTTTTTTCTTTGTTCATTGATTTTCTGTGTTCAAAATAAATAGAAAATCAGGGCTGTACGTGCGACATATATGAGAAAACGCTCTGTGCGACAAACTATTTTAGACGTAGCAAGTTACGTTTTTCCCCAGAACTTTATTGAACAAATGTAAGTTATTTGTTTTTGTGTAAGGAAGATGCTTTTTACTGGCGCACTGCGTGGTAATCTAGGCTGTGGAGGAAAAAAGAGGAACCAGCAAGGCAGAAACGATCCAAAGTTTGGGATCAAACGTGCAGCTACGGGCAGGTTGGCTAATGCTAAGCTAGCGGGTTAGCACGCTCACGATCAAGTGGGTTTCTGAAAAAACACGAGGATAAAACTAAGAGTGACTAAACTCTACAAGCGGAAGAAAAGTCCCACCATCCTGCTGTCTGCAGCGCAGAGCCGCAGCACAGCAGCTACCGGGAGTTACGCTGCTGCTACGGGATTGCGCAACACACAGCTCTAGGACTATGGCAAGCCATTGTAGTATGTAATTCACAAACGCTTCTATCTGAGAAACATAATCTAAACTGAATTATTGCCAACCCGTACATTATAGGCATGCCACCATTACATTGTTAGCAGTAGAAGGGTTATTAGCATTTCCAGTAGCGTACTACTGAACAGGTTAATGAAATACATTAAATTCTACTGATCAGAGTTTACCTGTAGATATTCAGATGTGTTATTTTGACTAAGATGAGGGATATTAATACAAACATTAAATGTTACTGAAATGTAGGTCAATTTTTCCATAAAATATGAATGAACTATAAATCAGATGGGAACGAGGGAACTAGACAACACCACATATTATTGAGCCTTTCATAATAAGAGTCTCATCATTTAGTTGTTTTATTTCATATTTTAGCAGCAGACCACAATCTCAATTTACTTAAAATGTTGTCAAATATAATATTTGTTTGACAAATGATTCAATAGAATATTTGAATACTAAAATGTTTGATAACTGCAGCCCTATTTAAAACCTTTAACAGAACAGGAAAACAAACCGTGCCAACAAGAAGAAACAAAAACACAACCTGCACCAAACCAAGGTACGGCTGAGAGGGCAAAGGTTTACAGGTACAACCCTGCAGCGTTGTGCCTAAACGAGCTCATTGAACGCTCATTAGTTTTTTGTGACCGTAAGTCGAACTCGCTCGTATTTTGCCTGATGAACGTTAAAGTAAACGGGTTTATGAACGACGCGCTCTCACAGTTCGAGAGCGCCAGATCTCCACGGAGCTAAAGCCTTAGCTAAAACATCCTGTTAACCAGACTTCATGAAAAGTAGACCCTGCAAATGCAGCCGCCATAGACAGTAGCGGTCGGTGCGGCGTCTCCTCTATGCTGGGGAGAAGAACCTCTGTAATGAACAAATCTACACTCATTTTAATAAATGAAACTGGTTTTTTTATTTACACTGACAAATAAACACGTCTGAAGATATTTCAAAATCAGCTTGACTGCCAAGTATGAGTGACTCACATTACCAGGAATTTGCATCAGTGGTTGCTTGTTATTGTTTCCATTATGCACTACTAGTGTTTGTCAGTGTGTTTAAGTAATTATAAGAACTACGTTTGGTTTTTAGACATTATAACAGAATTTCTATGCCGGTGCTACAAAACCTACAACCTTTGTAGCACCGGTGCTATAAGCTAAAAACGTTAACGTACAGCCCTGAAAATTATGATTAAATAGAAATAAAACTTAGAATTTTCTGTTTTGAACTGTATTTCCTCATTAATTAGATAATCCAAAATAAAAAAAATGACCAGTTAGACAAAAGCAAATTGTTTTATTAAAATGTAAAAAAAAATCTCTTATAGATCAAATATTTAACTCAAAAGTTGAATTTATTCTCATTCTCTGCCACATGCAGCAGGTTAACACTTAAAATAATAAACTTGTTTCATTTTTGAGCACAAAACAGAAAATATAAACAAATCTGATAACGTGAAAAATGAAGACATTCTGCCATCTAGTGGCCAAAACAATGAACTACATTTTTTGTGAACGCCTCCATAACCCTAACCATACCAGGAACCAGAGGCGCTCAAGTCTGAAACTTCCTAGCTGTTTAATAAACCTTTAAAACGTTAGGGACGTTTCCTGAGTCATTCAGTTATTTTCTTATAAGGTGTTGAAGCATTTTAAATTGTGCTGAAAGATCAAACATTATTTCGCTGCGTCTAAATCTTCTGACATGTTTGGTTTGTCCTGTTTCCTTTTAATAAAAGGAACCATTTATGTCATGTGTATACCTGTAGGGGCCAAGGTGCAGGTGAGAACTCCAGGAGGCAGGCAGGTAAACTCAACATATTTAATAAAATAAAGATTCAAAGTGGGAAATAAGGGGCGCACTGACAGATAGAGTTTATCTTTGTTTTATTATGATTTGGACCTCATTTCTGTCTGGAATAAAGGTGGATGATGGTGAAATTCTGTTGATTATCAGCAGGAACAGAGTGACGTCATGAGGCCGGCGCCTATGACGACCTGTGTTTGTTTACTTTGCCTGTTTTGACGCATGTCACGGGCCGGACGTGTTGCGTAACAATACAAAAAAACTCTTCAGGTGAAAAAGTTTTATCAACTCAAGAGTTTTGTGTTGATTTAAAACTTTTCAGAGTTGAAAGGAGGATGCTGGGGAAGATGACCTCCAGCTTAAGAAACCCCTCCCACCCACTGCACTCCACTGTGGAGGTCATGGACAGCTCCTCCAGAGGTAGACTGAGACATCCCAGATGTAAAACTGAGCGCTATCGTAGATCCTTCATCCCCTCTGCTGTAAGAGTGTAGAACTCCTCAGTTTAAGCTGTGCTGGTATCATCCTGGTACACAATAACACCAATGCAATATTCATGTGTTCTATACTTGTGTAATACCGGATTCACATTGTTGTCTGTGTCTCTTACAGTATGAATCAGAATCAGAAGGGTTTTATTGCCAGATGTGTGAGAAATCACAACATTAGGAAGTTGCTGCGGTACTTGGTGCAAAAAGAAAGATAAAAAATAAGAGATAAGCAAATATAGGAAATAATAATATACTCATGATAAAATAATTATTATAAAAGTGTCAATAGTTAGAGAAGCAGCTACTATAGACACAGTGCAGGTAGTAATCAGAGTGGATCAGCTTCAGGTACAAACACAACACCGGGTCATGTGACTGGGACCAAGCGACTGGAGTGGGCAGCCCTAGGATTGACATTCATGAGTCCAACAGCAGAGGGGAAGAAACTGTTCTTGTGGCGAGAGGTTCTGGTCCGAATGGATCTGAACCTCCTGCCAGATGGGAGCGGGTCAAAGAGACAGTGTCCAGGGTGAGTCGGGTCAGCTGTGAGCCGACCTGCACGCCTGTGCTGCATAGTGTTGGTACCAAGTCTGTTTTTATCTTTTATTTGTGGTTTTTTAGTGATCTAAGATTACAATACTAGATTACTGCCTATGTGTTTATACATGTATCCTTGTTTTTATCTTCTTCTAATTACCTTCTGAGTGATGCTGCTGCTGTGACAAGTGAATTTCCCACTGAGGGATCAATGAAGTCTATTCTATTCTGTTCTGTTCTATTTTATTATGTTCTATTTTATTATGTTCTATTCTATTCTATTTTATTATGTTCTATTCTATTCTGTTCTATTCTATTATGTTCTATTCTGTTCTATTTTATTATGTTCTATTGTATTATGTTCTATTCTATTCTAAACTGAGAAAAAAAATTAAACCAATCAGAGGTTAGTGAGTGGATGGCGTCACCGACCTGAAAACGAATCAACATTTTTTGCCTCATGTTAATGTTCAAGTTTTTTTCTTTTAACTGTCTGCGTTATTTAAGCTACAGGTACGTGACGTCATCAGCGTGTGCGTGTGTATGTGTGAGAGTGTGCGTGCGTGTGTGTGTGTGTATGTGTGAGAGTGTGTGTGCGTGTGTGTGTGTGAGGTCCAGGCACACAGGAGGACTGGAGGAGCACGGGGGTGGGGGTGGAGGGGGGGTCCCTATAGAAGTCCACGTCCTGCTGGACTCCGCGCACTCATGTCCCGCTCACCTCCACTGATCCGCGGTCCGGTTCGGTCCGTGCAGAACGGTCTGGACAGTGAGGAGGAGGAGGAGGAGGAGGAGGAGGAGGGGGACCTGGACGACGAGCTGGACGCGTCCCACCTGGAGCGGTTCATGAGGGACCGGAGGAGAGCCCGGTCCCTGCCGGCCTACCCGGCCGCGCTCCTGGACCCAGACTCGGGCAGGAAGCGGGTGAAGTTCGCGGACTCCATGGGTCTGACCCTGACCAGCGTCAAACACTTCAGCTCCCAGGAGGAGCCGCAGATCCCCACCAAGGTCCTGTCCCGCTACAGGAGCTTCCCCCCGCAGCAGGACGTCCTGGGGGACCTGTGCCCGAACTTCAGGTCCAGTCTGGACACGGACCGGCTGGTGGCCTGCTTCCCGGAGCTCCGGGACGCGGACCGGAGGGTTCAGGAGCTGCGGGTCTGCCTGGAGCAGGTCTCCGTTACGCAGTTCGAGGTTCGGGGGCAGATCCGGGTCCAGAGAGGCTGCACAGTCCGGGAGGTCGGGATCCGATACACCTTTAACGACTGGCTGTCTCACGTGGACGCGCAAGCCCTGCCGGTGCCGGTGGATGAGCCGGGACCCGAGGCTCGGTTCTCCTTCACCGTGTACACCCCGCCCTTCATGGACCCGAGTTCGGCCGTCCACTTCGCCGTTTTCCTGCGGAGCGACCAGGGAGAGTTCTGGGACAACAACGTGGGTCAGAACTACACGCTCCGGTACCGGAGCATGCCGGACCACACGGGCTCCGTTTTCCACGCCACCTGAACCCGGAGGAGAGGCTGCCGGTCCACCAGTGACACGGAATCAGGTGGACTATAAACTGGATGCTGACTCCATCTGAGACCAGAACCAACATCTGGATCAGCTTCTGATCCGAACCGAACCCCCGAAGTCCCAAACTAACAGCAGGGTGTTCTGCTGAATCAATTAATCCACAAATGTAGAAAAATAATCAAATCTGAGATGTTTTTATCACTTCTTCATGATTAAAGTCTCTACAGGGAGTCAGAAGGGACAAAAAGCTTCTGAACCTAGGCGAATCCAACATGGCCGCCTCACGCTTAGCACCCAGCTAACGTTAAACGGTTTAGCACTTTTCAAAACTTTGAATCATTAAATGGATGATGGATGAATGAGTGTCACAGTGAGCGAGAGTGGAATCAAACTTGTAGCTTAATAAACCTTGAAGGGATTTTTCATTCATGTTTGTGTGCTTCTGTGTGAAAATTATAAATAAATCCATTCTTACCTGTTCTAGACAACTTCTTAGAGCCAATGAGCTAACAGCTAATCCCAGCTAGCAGCTAGTTTGAGCTAACGGGTAGTCCAAGCTAACAGCTAAGCCTAGCTAGCAGCTAGTTTGAGCTAATGGCTCGTCTGAGCTAAGTGCTGCCGCTGTATTAAATCAACTCTTACCTCCTAAAAACCACAGCTGTTTATGAGTCTTTATTTTATAAACTTTTATTTCACTTCTTTCTCCTCAGCACTTTTATTTTGTTCCACTCCATACCAGATATGGGAACTCTCTGTTTGCTAACGACCCTTCCTTTTGGAGTAGCTCAAGACTGGAATCAAAATTAAACACAGAGGTAGAAAAAGTCAAAAACTAGAAGAAAAGTTTCATAATAAACTCTAAATTAACCAACAACATATTGTTTATTAACAGTTTGTAAAATTCTTTCAAACCCATATTTTCTGTCCAGAAAATCAATTTAAGAACATTTCTTTGCAAACATTCCATCAAGGGATCAAAAATAAAGACCTCATAATAAAGTTCATCATGAGTTCTTTTTCTTTATTTTACATTCAGTAGCAGCAGCTAAATGTTGCTCTTCATCCTGAAGTCCAACGGGAAGTTCTGGTGAGGTACCAAGCTAAAAGGAGCTGGCAAAATAAGGAAGCCAATAGTCTTCACACAGACTAGCCGTTAGCCCATCAGTCCTATTTCTCTGAACATAGGCTGTTCAGGAAGCTAACATGAACAAGAATGGATGGAATTTCTCTTAAATTGAGGTTATTAATGAATTAAAAGCAATAACAGTTTGGTGTTGGTTGCAGTTTACAGTTTGAGCCACTAGATGTCACCAGATACACACAACATAAACATGAAGATGATGATGGATACGCAGCTTCTGGTTTTCAGGGTTTGGTCCAAATGGAACAAAAACCATCTGGATCTCAAGGTTTTTTGGGGTCAGACTGATAAAATTTGATCCTCCACTTGAGAAAGAACGAGATCTCGGATACAAGCGACCAAAATGAGTTTTCTCCTCAGGGTGTCTGGGCTCTCCCTTAGAGATAGGGTGAGATGCTCGGTCATCCGGGAGGGGCTCAGAGTAGACCTGCTGCTCCTCCACATCAAGAGGAGCCAGTTGAGGTGGCTCGGGCATCTGATTAGGATGCCTCCTGGACGCCTCCCTGGTGAGGTTTTCCGGGCACGTCCAACTGCGAGACCTAAAGGAAGACCCAGGACACGCTGGAGGGACTATGTCTCTCCTCTGGCCAGGGAACACCTTGGGATTCCCCCAGAGGAGCTGGCCCAAGTGGCTGGGGAGAGGGAGGTCTGGGCTGCTTAGGCTGCTGCCCCCGTGACCCGCCTCCAGAAAAGCGGAGGAAATGGATGGATGGATGATAAAATTAGAGTTTTTTTGTGAAACCTCACCTGGCCTCTCTGTTTGCTTCCTGCTGACCCGTACGGAATATTTCCTTCAGCTGGAAATCAAATATTTGTATTAATGTTGCACAGTTTGGGGATGTGAAGAAACTCTGAGCTCCTGCTCCAACACCGGGCTGGTGAAACGTTCTGGATCCAGATCCATTCGACATGAAAACATCAAGTTAAAGCTGGAAGATGCTTCTGCAGGTCCTCCGCCTGCATCGTGTCCATCCAGACAATAACTTCTGGTTCTGACCTTTAGACAGTAAAAACATTGGTTTTATTTTATCATTTGTCAAAATTTGACTCATTGGTGAGAAATTCCAGCAGCTTCAGCTCAGGTTTCCATCAGCAACGTCTGCTTTCCTCTGGAAGCTGCTTCACGTTCAAAAGTCTTCAATAAAAACAAGTTTTATGAAGTTCTGAGTCAATGTTAAAGTGGACCATCAGCTGTTTGGTTCCTGCTTTTATTCAAGAGCAGGAAACCCAAACTGAGCTCAGACCCAGAAGGTTCTGTTTACTCAGGTTCTGATCTAATATTTGAGAACATTTCTGGTTTCTACAAACAGACTCATATAAAGTTTTATTAAACTTTTATGTTGCAACAGCTTTTTTCTGCAGGCTGGTTCTTTATTAACCCTTTATTGGACCGGAACCGGGCCAAACTGATGTCTTCTCAAAACCGTCTTTTTTAATGTTCCTTTTAATTAAAAAAATTCTTACATTCCTATAAAGAAAACAACCCTAAAGCTCCTGTTTGAGCTCGAGTGACAGATTTATTAAACTCGTGAAAAGGTTAAAGCTGAGGAATGATCTGAGTTTTCTTTATATTATTTTAAATAAAACATCCTGGTGGTCTGTGATGGAGACCACTCTCAGCTACTAACACGCTAACTTTAGCCCCAAATCTCAGACCGACTGGTTTAGAGACGCTTTGATGTTTGCTGATGCTGACCAGCTGTGGCGGCCATCTTGGATGAGATTGTCTGCAGGTGCGAATCAGCTGCAGACGATACCATTGAAGAATTTCATCAGAATCCATCCAGAGGGTCAGGAGATGTTCTGGTGAGGAAGACCAGCAGGTAAAGCATCATCATGGTAACTATGGTAACAGAGATGATCTCCACCAGGTCTTCACCCTAAAGGAAGACTCAGGAGTGGAACAGATCTGAGATCAGCTCCTTTCCTCTGCAGGGCCTCCTTCATCAGCTCTACAGCAGCTTATGTGATGAAGATGAGGGTGTATGTGTCTGACGCAGCTCTTCATCATAGTTAAATGAAAACATGAAGGTTTGGTTCTGACTCGTGTCAGAAGGCTCTCTGTCCTGTTGTCTTTATGCTAAGACCAAAGTCCGGAGGTCCTCTGAAAACTGTCCTGTTGACAAAGCCGTCCTCACGTGTTTGGTGAGTAAACACGGAGCCGCGGCGCACAAAATATTACAGATAAACTCAAGAGTCCATTTTACTGGAAAACATCAGATCCTTACAGGAAAAGCCATCCGGTCACCCCGGAAAGCCTCGGATCCAAACAGGAGTCCAGCTCTAGAAGGTTCTCACGAGCCTTTGGTGGTCTGCTGCTTCAGTTCTGGTTCTTTTAGACCTGAGAGGTCCGTTTGACCCGGCGGGCTGAGATTAAAGGAATTATAAAGACTGAACTAGAATTATGGTTTAAATATGGAGTTCCTCACAGCTCTGTCCCGGTTCCCTTCAGGTTTCTGCTGGAACTGGTGAGTTTGAGACATCTGGACCACCAGAACAGATCAACAGGTATGAATACAACCTGGAGCCTAAATGAAACCAGACTCAAACAGAACCAAACCTTCTCCTCGGATAAAAGCTGCTGAACATGTGAACAGGCGTGTGAATCAGCGTTTAGTAAACAGTGCTGGTTCTGTTCTTACTGTCGTTACATAAGGCTGATTACAGGATCGATCTGATTATCGATGTAAAAACTCAGAACCGCAGACGGGACACTTCTCTGGATGAAAGTCAGTCCCATGATGTTCTGTGGCTCTGAATCACGTTCCTGGAGACGAGAACTTCCTCAGTAACTCACAGAAGTGGGTCAGAACCGAGTTCTGCAGGAGCTGAACTGAGAATGAGCATGACTCTGCAGAAGCTCCTCTCAGTGTGTGTCCATCTGTCGAAACATCAATCGGCTCTTGAGCAACGTGATCTTTAACACCTGCCTCTGTGTGTGTGTGTTTGCCTTAAACCAACAGACGGGTCTATCAATAGAACCAGGAGGCAGCCAGGGGTCGCTGACCCACTTCACCTTCATCCTCCTCCCCCAAACAGTTTCAAAGTTAAACAGAGAGGATCAGCTACGTCCAGGAGTCAGACGGGTACAGCCTCCAGGAGTCAGACGGGTACAGCCTCCAGGAGTCAGACGGGTACAGCCTCCAGGAGTCAGACGAGTACAGCATCCAGGAGTCAGACGGGTACAGCCTCCAGGAGTCAGACGGGTACAGCCTCCAGGAGTCAGACGGGTACAGTCTCCAGGAGTCAGACGGGTACAGCCTCCAGGAGTCAGACGAGTACAGCATCCAGGAGTCAGACGGGTACAGCCTCCAGGAGTCAGACGGGTACAGCCTCCAGGAGTCAGACGGGTACAGCCTCCAGGAGTCAGACGGGTACAACCTCCAGGAGTTACCCCCAAATTATCTCCGCTCCACTCCGCTCCGCTCCGGCACGAACTCCGCAGCAAAAACGGTTCCTTTGTAGTCAATCAGAGCCGTTCCACTACTGCGGCCGTGTGGCGCAGTGCGCCGCCCGCCGTTCCGCCATCCGGCAAACATAGGATCGATTCTATTTTTGCCGGACGCCGGAGAACCTCCGCAGTCAATCTACAGAAATCACAACCGCCCAACAGGAAAGTGAGCAAGCACAACTTCCGTTATTTCACAATAAATCTATAAACAAAAGCGTTTTTTGTTTCATATGCACAGGTATTTTTATCTAATGACTATTACATGTATACACATATGTCTCAAAACATTTTTTACGTGTTTACACATTTGAAGACCGTGTTAAAACTATTTTAATCACAGAATGATTTGTTTGGATCTAACTTCCGCATTTATTGCTCGGACTGTATCGCGAGATCTCGAAATTCCCGCGCATGCCTGTTTAGCGCACCTCAGGTCTCCGCACCGGGGCGGAGCCGTTGTAGAGCGGGTATAGTGTGAATTGAGTTCGGAAGCGAGCAGCGGCGGAAAGCGGGGGCGGAGCGGAGATAGTGGAATTTCGGGGTTAGACAGCAGCGGCTAACTGAGCTCACCTGGATCCTGCTGAACTGAGTTTCCAGGAACTTTTTTAAGTTTTCTAAATCAAATCAAATCAAACTTTATTTATAAAGCACTTT
The DNA here is from genome assembly GCA_006937985.1 of Aphyosemion australe. Lineage (NCBI taxonomy): Eukaryota > Metazoa > Chordata > Actinopteri > Cyprinodontiformes > Nothobranchiidae > Aphyosemion > Aphyosemion australe. The sequence continues at coordinate 272,526 of SSNS01000544.1, read as the reverse complement.
TCATACAATGAATGCAACACAAAGCCCTGTACAATTAAAAACAACCACACTATAGTCAATTTCCCACCCCTCCCCCACAGGTCAGCATCCAAGATCCCTTATATCTCCCTCTTCCCGCCCCCAATCTCTCTCACTCTCTCTCTCCCTCTCTCTCTCACTCCCTCTCACTCCCTCTCTCTCTCCCTCTCTCTCTCTCACTCTCTTTCCCTCTCTCTCTCTCTCCCTCTCCCTCTCTCACTCTCTCTCCCTCTCTCTTTCTCTCTTTCTCTCTCTCTCTCACTCTCTCTCTCCCTCTCTCTCTTTCTCTCTCTCTCTAAAATGAAAGGACAACTGGCTGAGTACAGATGTAATAGGCAACAAAATAAAGGGAAACGCCATCAAAAGGAGCCAGCTGCACCGGGAGCAGCAGGATTTGCAGCAGCTGCCCGGGCACCACCACATGGCCACCAAGAGGAGGCACGAGAACCTCCCAGGCAGCCACAGCCAGCAGCCCCTCCTGGGGCAACTGTCATTTAGTTGGAATTTTAAACAAACGTGACTCTGAGAGGGGTAAGAGATTGGGCCTAAAGGTCAAAGGTCACCAAGGTTCAACTGCAAAAATAGTTTACAGATTACCCCCTCCAAAAAAATCAGAGGCAGGCTGAAGCACAGCAGAGAGGAAGGGGGAGGAGCCTGTGGAGCAGCTAACACATTCTGCTGCACCTGGTTCTGATCGATCAGCCTTCAGCTGAAACTAAACTCATGTTAATCTGAGTTAATCTGCAAGATTATCAGACAACATGAAACTCTTTTCTTACATGATCAGATTTATTATATTTGATCATAAACATATTTACAGGTTTTCCTCCGATAAACAGAAACAACAAACCTGCAGAAGTTAGAATAATTCATCAGATTAATGATGAACCAGATTAGAATTAATCAGTTTAATTAATTTCAGTGAAAAATAAATCAAAAATTACATTCCAGAGATACACCAACTTCCTGTCCAGCTGCATTGTGGGTAATGTAGGCAGCTGCCATCAGTGTTTTATATAGTTTATAAATCTGTTGAGTTAAATTAAACCGACCTCCACTGGAGACAACAGGAAGTTTACCTGAAAACCCAGGTGAGTCTTGAGCAGGTGCATCCGTCCACCTTTAACTCTAACTTTCTCCATCAGGTGGATTTTTGTTTTTCTAACCCAGGCCACAAAAAACTTCAGCTTTCAGGTTTTATTTCTGCAGATGAAAACATTCAAACTCAACTCCACACAACCGCTGTCCTACAGTTCCCACAATGCCTTTCACAGCTCCACCTGGTTCAGCCGATCCAGGTCAAACAGGAAGAAGGCGGAGTCACAGTGATCAGCGCCAGCCAGTGGGTTACTCCACCACGGTCTTCTGGGCCTCGTACATCCTCCCAATGGACACCTGAACACACACACACACACACACACACACACACACACACACACACACACACACACACACACACACACACACACACACACTTTTCATAAATAAAAATTTGTATCCTTGAAATCAAAACGTAAAAATAAAAAACTTAAATATTATTTTATTTAATTTTCTATCTGTAGGAATGATCAACCAGCAGGTGGCGCTGCAGCAACCAGTTTGTGTTTGATGTCAGTGTTCCGTCACTGTGGGTGGGTGAGTGGGTGGGAGAGTGAGTGGGTGTGTGAGAGAGTGAGTGGGTGGGTGAGAGAGTGAGTGAGTGAGAGAGTGAGTGAGTGTGTGAGTGAGAGAGTGAGTGAGTGGGTGAGAGAGTGAGTGTGTGAGTGAGAGAGTGAGTGGGTGGGTGAGAGAGTGAGTGGGTGGGTGAGAGAGTGAGTGAGAGAGTGGGTGAGTGTGTGAGTGAGAGAGTGAGTGGGTGGGTGGGTGAGTGAGAGCGTGAGTGAGTGGGTGAGAGAGTGAGTGAGTGTGTGAGTGAGTGAGAGAATGAGTGGGTGGGTGAGGGAGTGAGTAAGAGAGTGAGTGGGTGGGAGAGTGAGTGAGTGGGTGAGAGAGTGAGTGAGTGAGTGGGTGAGTGTGAGTGAGAGAGTGAGTGGGTGGGTGAGAGAGTGAGTGAGAGCGTGAGTGAGTGGGTGAGAGAGTGAGTGAGTGGGTGAGAGAGTGAGTGAGAGCGTGAGTGAGTGGGTGAGAGAGTGAGTGAGTGTGTGAGTGAGAGAGTGAGTGGGTGGGTGAGAAAGTGAGTGAGTGAGAGCGTGAGTGAGTGTGTGAGTGAGAGAGTGAGTGGGTGAGTGAGAGAGTGAGTGGGTGAGTGAGAGAGTGAGTGGGTGAGTGAGAGAGTGAGTGGGTGAGTGAGAGAGTGAGTGGGTGGGTGGGTGAGAGAGTGAGTGAGTGAGTGTGTGAGTGAGAGAGAGTGAGTGGGTGAGAGAGTGAGTGAGTGAGTGTGTGAGTGAGAGAGTGAGTGGGTGGGTGGGTGAGTGAGAGAGTGAGTGGGTGAGTGAGAGAGTGAGTGAGTGAGAGAGTGAGTGAGTGGGTGAGAGAGTGAGTGGGTGAGAGAGTGAGTGAGTAAGAGAGTGAGTGAGTGGGTGAGAGAGTGAGTGTGTGAGTGAGAGAGTGAGTGGGTGGGTGAGAGAGTGAGTGGGTGGGTGAGAGAGTGAGTGAGAGAGTGGGTGAGTGTGTGAGTGAGAGAGTGAGTGAGTGGGTGAGAGAGTGAGTGTGTGAGTGAGAGAGTGAGTGAGTGGGTGAATGAGTGAGTGAGTGGGTGGGTGAGAGAGTGAGTGAGAGATTGAGTGTGAGTGAGAGAGTGAGTGAGTGGGTGAGAGAGTGAGTGAGTGAGTGAGTGAGTGAGAGCGTGAGTGAGTGGGTGAGAGAGTGAGTGAGTGGGTGAGAGAGTGAGTGGGTGGGTGAGAGAGTGAGTGAGTGGGTGGGTGAGAGAGTGAGTGAGTGAGAGAGTGAGTGAGTGGGTGAGAGAGTGAGTGAGTGTGTGAGTGAGAGAGTGAGTGGGTGGGTGAGAGAGTGAGTGAGTGGGTGAGAGAGTGAGTGAGTGAGAGCGTGAGTGAGAGAGTGAGTGGGTGGGTGAGAGAGTGAGTGAGTGAGAGCGTGAGTGAGTGGGTGAGAGAGTGAGTGAGTGGGTGAGTGGGTGGGTGAGAGAGTGAGTGGGTGGGTGAGTGAGTGGGTGGGTGTGTGTGTGAGTGAGAGAGTGAGTGGGTGGGTGAGAGAGTGAGTGAGAGCGTGAGTGAGTGGGTGAGAGAGTGAGTGGGTGGGTGAGAGAGTGAGTGAGTGAGAGCGTGAGTGAGTGGGTGAGAGAGTGAGTGAGTGTGTGAGTGAGAGAGTGAGTGGGTGGGTGAGAGAGTGAGTGAGTGAGAGCGTGAGTGGGTGGGTGAGAGAGTGAGTGAGTGAGTGGGTGAGTGTGTGTGTGAGTGAGAGAGTGAGTGGGTGGGTGAGAGAGTGAGTGAGAGCGTGAGTGTGGTGAGAGAGTGAGTGAGTGGGTGAGAGAGTGAGTGAGTGAGTGAGTGAGTGAGAGCGTGAGTGAGTGGGTGAGAGTGAGTGTGTGAGAGAGTGAGTGGGTGGGTGACTGAGTGGGTGGGTGAGAGAGTGAGTGGGTGGGTGAGAGAGTGAGTGAGTGAGAGAGTGAGTGAGTGGGTGAGAGAGAGAGTGAGTGAGTGAGAGAGTGAGTGGGTGGGAGAGAGAGTGAGTGGAGCGTGAGTGAGTGAGTGAGAGAGTGAGTGAGTGGGTGAGAGAGTGAGTGGGTGAGAGAGTGAGTGGGTGGGTGAGAAAGTGAGTGAGTGAGAGCGTGAGTGAGTGAGTGAGTGAGAGAGTGAGTGGGTGAGAGAGTGAGTGAGAGAGTGGGTGAGAGTGTGAGTGAGAGAGTGAGTGGGTGGGTGAGGGAGTGAGTGAGAGAGTGAGTGAGTGAGTGAGAGCGTGAGTGAGTGGGTGAGAGAGTGAGTGAGTGTGTGAGAGAGTGAGTGGGTGGGTGAGAGAGTGAGTGAGAGAGTGGGTGAGTGTGTGAGTGAGAGAGTGAGTGGGTGGGTGAGAGAGTGAGTGAGAGCGTGAGTGAGTGGGTGAGAGTGAGTGAGTGGGTGGGTGACTGAGTGGGTGGGTGACTGAGGGAGTGAGTGAGTGAGTGGGTGAGAGAGTGAGTGAGTGTGTGAGTGAGTGAGAGAGTGAGTGGGTGGGTGAGAGAGTGAGTGAGAAAGTGGGTGAGTGTGTGAGTGAGAGAGTGGGTGAGTGTGTGAGTGAGAGAATGAGT
>SSNS01000544.1:248576-258538 GCA_006937985.1 Aphyosemion australe | reverse complement strand
TTTGGAAAATTGCTTATTTATTTTATTTGTGAGTCACATTTAGCAGTTGTATAGTGAAATGGAAAATGCATTTCTGCTAATGCATTTTCATTTTCAAATTTGACATTTCAAATTGAATTTTGTTACACTTTTGCTGGAGTGTAATTTGAAAATGAAATCTTAAATTCCATTTTCTTTATCTATTTCATTAAGTCACAGAATGAGCAGTGATGAAGAAGAAAATTAAAAAGCTGTTTGGAAAATTGCTTATTTATTTTATTTGTGAGTCACATTTAGCAGTTGTATAGTGAAATGGAAAATGCCTTTCTGCTAATGCTTAATAATTTTATTTTTTTTACACATATGCTTCCATAATAAAAGAGCTGGAATATGTATCTGCTGTTAAACTCAAAGTTTCTGAATGATGGAACTCTTCAAACTGAAATATTTAAGAGCATCTCTGTCCTGGATGTGTCTCTGCTAGAGGAACTCTGTTCTAACACGTCCTAGCAGCTGTTCTCACAGAGTCCTCTAATGAGGCGCTGAAGCTTCCAACAACACGGACAGAAATAATCTGGATGCTGAGACTACAGCTGTGTTAAGCTGTAGGTGGAACAGAGGAAGGACCGCTAACTGTAGTAAGAACCCCCCACAGCGCTGCTCTGATGGTGGGAGGACACACACACACACACACACACACACACACACACACACACACACACACACACACACACACACACACACACACAGAGGGTTTCTCCTGGTACCAGAGTAAATAACGAGGATGTGAGATGTCAGAGCGACGTCTAACAGGTTCAGGAGGACGAAGAGCTAAGGTAGATAATAAAGTGAAGAAGAGGAGTTCCGTCTGTTTAACAGGAGACGAGAGGCAGGAAGTCATCGTCCGTTTGATCCAATAAACGGGTTCTCCTTCCAGAACGGCTGACAGAAACGTTTCTCTTCTACCTGGAGCTCCAGATCTTTGCCCACAAACCCGGCAGACACGGATAAACAATCAGCATTAAAGCAGAAACAGGAAGTGACTCAGTAGGACCCCGCCGAGCCCGACCCGTCACTTCAGCTCAGTCAAACCCGGTTCCTCATCCAGGTTTCAATAAACCTTTCATTTCTCTCTCCTGTCTCTCGCTGGGAGTTTATCAGGTTTCAGGAACGCCGCCGCCTGAAGCTCCAAACAAACAAAAACACATAAAATAGAGTTTTCCTCATTCTGGATCCCTTTATTTCTCCAGGGAACCGGGCCGAGCACAACTCCAAACCCTCAGGAGTCGCTGTTGATGTTCAGGCTTCACAGCAACGGGTTCTCTGTTACCCTGGTAACCCCTGTCCTAGATCAGAGGATGAGCAGAACCATGAACAGAACCCAGGACCTGCTGGAGATCCTAAAGGGGTTCCAATGAAGGATTACCATGACCAGGATGACTGAGAACCTTCACCAGCTAATGGCTGAATGGCTAATGAATAATGAATGGATAAATGATGGATGATGAATGGATGAATGATACATGGATGAATGATGAATGGATGAATGATACATGGATGAATGATGAATGGATGAATGATACATGGATGAATGATAAATGGATGAATGATGAATGGATAAATGATACATGGATGAATGATGAATGGATGAATGATACATGGATGAATGATGAATGGATGAATGATACATGGATGAATGATGAATGATACATGGATGAATGATGAATTGATGAATGATGAATGGATGAATGGATGAATGATGAATGATTCATGGATGAATGATACATGTATGAATGATACATGTATGAATGATACATGGATGAATGATGAATTGATGAATGATGAATGGATGAATGATACATGGATGAATGATGAATGGATGAATGATGAATGGATGAATGATGAATGGATGAATGATACATGGATGAATGATACATGGATGAATGATGAATAGATGAATGATACATGGATGAATGATACATGGATAAATGGATGAATGATGAATGGATGAATGATGAATGGATGAATGATACATGGATGAATGATACATGGATGAATGATAAATGGATGAATGATACATGGATGAATGATACATGGATAAATGGATGAATGATGAATGGGTGAATGATACATGGATGAATGATAAATGGATGAATGATGAATGGATGAATGATAAATGGATGAATGATACATAGATAAATGGATGAATGATAAATGGATGAATGATACATGGATAAATGGATGAATGATAAATGGATGAATGATACATGGATAAATGGATGAATGATGAATGGATGAATGATACATGGATGAATGATACATGGATGAATGATAAATGGATGAATGATACATGGATAAATGGATGAATGATGAATGGATGAATGATACATGGATGAATGATAAATGGGTGAATGATACATGGATAAATGGATGAATGATGAATGGATGAATGATACATGGATGAATGATACATGGATGAATGATAAATGGATGAATGATACATGGATAAATGGATGAATGATGAATGGATGAATGATACATGGATGAATGATAAATGGATGAATGATACATGGATAAATGGATGAATGATGAATGGATGAATGATACATGGATGAATGATGATTAATGAGTATCAAAAAGCTGTTTTTCTATTTTAGGGACGACTTTTGCAGACGACTTGATTCGTTCTCCCACCAGGAACCATACTGAACTAGTTCCATAATCTAGACCATTGCCTTCCCTGAGGTCTGGTATCCAACATGTTGTAGTTGTTTCCCTGCTTCAACACGCCTGATTTTAATCAGGAGCTGATTAAAGCTGTTATGGCGAATCTGCAAACACGGTCACGGAACACTCACCCCTCCCCTCAGCTAGCTTCCCTGGATCCGCTTTGCCAGAGGAAACGAGTTAGCGCTAACCACCAGTCTCCGTTTTCTAGGTCCAAACGTCTTTTGTTGTCCGTGACTTCAAATGGTGTTTTTCTTGTTGGGACTCTGGTAGTTTGACCTAAAGTTGAAGTGGTAGCAGCCGGCTGTTTCTCCTTCTCTGGTATTATTGAGGGAGAACCTCTCACACCAGTGGTGTTCTGGTGCTGAATACGTGAGTGTGTGATGAGTGGAGGACCCAGGGAAGTGCGGCGGTTCAACCGGATGGTCCAGTGGTTGGTTCTGGGTTTTTAGACAAATGCAAGAGAACCAATTTATTCATTTTTTTCTTAATCTCCACAGCATATATATAGCTATACGATGTTAGAACGTTGTTAAGAGGCATAAAAACATGTTTTAAGCTCATTTGTTTTGCTGTTGCAGCTTCAACAGGCTTCTGCAGAGCTTGGTGAGCTACTGAACAGGTGAATCAGGTGTGTTGGAGTAGGGAAACAACTAAAACATGCTGGATAGCCCTGGTCCACACCATGATGTCCTGTAAGACGTGGACATTTGAAGTATGAAGAAAGGCCCAAACGGACTTTGTTCCGTCGTTGAACACCAGGGTTCTGTTCTGCAGCCACATGACCTAAAAACGGTTTGCTGTTCACAGTAGAACTGAATAAATAAAGCAGGATGTTATTCGTTTAATCTGCTGCAGCTGAGGCTGGAAGCTTGCTCAAGGACACTCCAGCAGGGCCGAGGTTTGACGTCTCTGTGTTAACTCATTCACTGCCATTGACGACTTTAGTCGACATTTGCATTTTTTTTATGGGGTGGGCGTCGGAGCGAGCCCCCGCCCCGTGAGAACAAACATCACGTGTCTAAAGCGGATCTTCATCCGTGTATGTCACACGTCACGTGATCAGGAAGCGGAAAATCAATGGATTACGAGTTTGTTTTGGCACGCTGCTGTGAAAAAAACGATGCGCCCAACCAGAAATGCTTCTGCAGCAGCGCTTGGGCAACAGATTGTGAAAGAACGGATAACGCTAGAAATACGGCGATTCTTCCTGATGTAAGAAGTGAGTCTACTCTTTCTTTTGGTAGTTTTGGCGTTTACATGATCATAGAGCACAATGTTCTGTGACTTTTCAAAAAACAGTAAAAACGCTCAAAAACGCTGGCAGTCAGGGGCTTTCTGATCAGAAAACGGCTAGCAGTGAATGAGTTAATAATGACCTGCTGCTTCCTGTTCGACAGCCAATCACAGGCCTGTATTTGGACTCCTGCTTTAACCCCCTCTCTCTAATCACCTGCTGAGTGTCGGCGCCTCAGTCCTGATCATTAAACCCTCTACGTTTATTTCTCCTCTTCCTCTGGTTTCATCCTCGTCCTCCAGCCCTCCGTAGTTCCTGTGAGTGTGTGTGTTTGGGGGGCGTTTGAACATCCCGTTGACGCGTCCTGTGTGTTTTCCAAAGTGCCAGCGTCTCCTTATAAATAATTCATGCACATTAAAAGCGCTTCAGGCCCGTTTGAAACGCTCTCTCCCTCCCTCTCGCCGTTTGACATTTACAGTCTCCTTTTCTTTTTTCTGCAATTCTGCTTTTATTGCTTTTCATAAAGTTTGGAATAAAAACACACAGCCCACAGCGGCGGTGACCAGGTATGAATTCATTTCTGCCCCCTGAACGGCTCCGGAGACGCTGCGTCACAAATTCAGCTCGTTGGGAGGCGGCGGCGGCGTCACCATTAGAGTTTTATTCACACAAACTCAGCGTTGTTTGTGTTTCTGCCTCAGATTGAGTTTATTTACTCTGAGATTAAAGCCTCCAACGGCTACTGGAGGAAATCATTCACCAGTAAGCCACTCAGATCTGATGGTGTTCACCAGTTCGTAAAGGTTAAAGCTGCTGTAGCATTTAGGCTTTGTTCACTTCTCACTAGGGATGGGTACCGGAACCGGTACTTTTTAAGGCACCGACCGAATTCCGTCGAACCGACCGAGAACCGTTTCACGTGACAAGAAACGGTGCCTTGTTTCGGTACCTGACCTAACGAGAACTTGCGAGACAGCAATTTGCCAAAATAGACAGCAGCGCCGGTGTTATGTCGATATGTGTTCCCCCCTCGAGAAGTGTTTCACCGGTGATTGAGCGGAAAGTCGCTAGTCGCTGCAGGCAAGCTGTAAACAGAGCAAGCAGCATGGCACAGAGGAAGAGCTCTAAAGTTTGGGTCCACTTTACTAAATGGGATGGCTATCTGGGTGATGAAGAAACCAGCAACAATGATATAAGTGAGGCATCATTGTCTTAATCTGCTCCAGCAGGTAAATAAACTGTTTAACATAACATTATCTTGATATTTTAGCTCCTGTTCCGCTAATGGTGCGTTCGCTTTCTCCTCGGAAATTCCGACTTCCGAGTAGGAAAAATCAACTGTTTGAAAAAGAACGGCAAAATGAATGAAGATACACAGTAAATTTAGTTCACAGCAGTTTCTAATACTACAAGGACGCACCATCACACAATTTGTCCAGAGGGGAAAGGAGAGGAATAGGAGCACATGGAGCTGGGTTTTAGTTTCTGCATCATTTAGAAACAGTTGTGGTTAAAGGTTTTCATATTGAAGAATTTTGTACACTACGATGACAAAATACAAACAGTTGTATGTTATTTATTGTGATGTTTATCAAATATGGTTATATATTGAGAAAAAATAAATTTTTAATTAAAAATGAGATTTAAATAATTATTAAACACTCAAAAGTATCGAAAATAGGTACCGTGAAGTACCGGTATCGATTCATAGGTACCGGGAATTGGTACCGTATCGATTCAAATGTCAAAGGTACCCATCCCTACCTCTCACAGTTTAAATAACCTCCCAAACTGGGCGGGGTTTGGGAGGTTATTTAAACTGTGAGAGGTGACGACCAATCACAGCGCAGTCGTGGGACTAATTAAACTTCAGAGGAGCTAAAAGCTGCGGCGCTTCACGCCCAAACCCTCAGTAATGAGCAGCTTCTGGTTTCTAACCTTCGTTTCCTTTTTCAGACGTGCTAATTAGAGACTCGGCTCACATTCCGGGAGAATCCGACTGTGTTTGTGTGGAGTTCCCTCAGCAGTGACCGGATTCTGCTGTGATCTCCCGTTTCAGACCGGCGCTTCCAGACAGAGAGAGGAGGAGGAGGAAGAGGAAGGCTGGTTATAAATTGCCAACATCGTTACGCCTCCGTTGTTCTGTCCTTTTCCTCCAATTCCTTCTTTAATCCTGTGATTTTATTCTCCTGTGTGTGTGTGTGTGTGTGTGTGTGTGGGGGGGGTGATAGATATAAAGCTTCAGAACCAGAAACTGGGTTTCATTTAGTTAAACTGCAGCAGAACCTAGCCTAGTGAACTAGACCAAATTCTTGCTTTGCAGAGTTTGGTCTAGGCACGCTTCATAGGAATCCTCGCAGCCTGTGGCTGTCCAATCCCAGCTCGCTATAGTTTTGGTTGGGCCAATCACAGCGCTCTATATTTTGGGCCAATCACAGAGCGGGAGTAGCCGATGACGTCAGCGCTGCGGCCGCGAACCCAAGCAACATGGCGGCGGCACAAGAAACACGTTGGTTTGAAACGGCTTTGTCATCAACATTGGATTATTTAGACTCCAACGTGCGTAAGTCTGTCTGATATACTTAGCGGCTTCTTATTTTTATCAAACAAAGTAGTGCAATGTCCCAGTACACCTGATATTCACATGTTTTTATACAAAAACGACAGAAATCATTGATGTTAGACGCCATTGCTGCCTCCCTCTGCCCCCGTAGATCCCGCCTCACGACTGAGGGCCGTCAATGGTTCGTGGCCAGACTAGACATTCACATATATAGGATGGATTGCCAGGCTAGCAGAAGTCAACTCTAAATCTGGAATATCTTGTTATTCCTGCTTGGATCCAGATCTCCTGACCGAGGATGGGAGTTTAGACGGACCAGATCAGATGAAGTCCTGATCCGTTGGTCCGCCTCTCCTCCATCCTACCATGGCTCAGGAACAAGATCCTAAAGCTCCTCTGGAGACGCCACCATTCCACCTTCTTCTGGTCCAGAACCACAAGGATCAGACTCTCCAGATGTGAACTCCTCCAGAACACACTTCTGGTTCTGGAATAAAGACACCAACAGAACCATCGGCAAAAAGCAGAGATGAGATGCTGAGGTTCCCAAACAGGACCTCCTTCTCCAAGACTGTGTCTGGAAACCAGGTCCAGACCAGGATCAGAGACCAGAGGCAGTTCTGGTGGAGTCCAGCCTGCACTGGTATGAGCTCAATTTTGTCCAGATGGTTGTATGGAGACGGATCCAGCAGAGCCCCCCAGTAACTCTGAGCTGATGGTCTGGTCCACTAGAAGACCTGGACCAGAGCCACACCTGATACTGGGACCAGAGGCGAGTCTTTCACTACTCTGATATGGATCTGAGCAGACCTTGGGAGGTGGATCGCAGCAGATCCTGGGAGGTGGATCGGATCAGAACAGATCCTGGGAGGTGGATCAGAGCAGATCCTGAGAAGTGGATCAGAACAGATCCTGGGAGGTGAATCGGATCAGAACAGGTCCTGGCAAGTGGATCAGAGCAGATCCTGAGAAGTGGATCAGAACAGATCCTGGGAAGTGGATCAGAACAGATCCTGGGAAGTGGATCAGAGCAGATCCTGGGAAGTGGATCAGAGCAGATCCTGAGAAGTGGATCAGAGCAGATCCTGAGAAGTGGATCAGAGCAGATCCTGGGAAGTGGATCAGAGCAGATCCTGAGAAGTGGATCAGAGCAGATCCTGGGAAGTGGATCAGAGCAGATCCTGAGAAGTGGATCAGAGCAGATCCTGAGAAGTGGATCAGAACAGATCCTGGGAAGTGGATCAGAACAGATCCTGGGAAGTGGATCAGAGCAGATCCTGAGAAGTGGATCAGAACAGATCCTGAGAAGTGGATCAGAACAGATCCTGGGAAGTGGATCAGAGCAGATCCTGAGAAGTGGATCAGAGCAGATCCTGAGAAGTGGATCAGAGCAGATCCTGGGAAGTGGATCAGTGCAGATCCTGGGAAGTGGATCAGAGCAGATCCTGGGAAGTGGATCAGAGCAGATCCTGAGAAGTGGATCAGAGCAGATCCTGGGAAGTGGATCAGAGCAGAGCCTGAGAAGTGGATCAGAGCAGATCCTGAGAAGTGGATCAGAGCAGATCCTGGGAAGTGGATCAGAGCAGATCCTGAGAAGTGGATCAGAACAGATCCTGGGAAGTGGATCAGAGCAGATCCTGAGAAGTGGATCAGAACAGATCCTGGGAAGTGGATCAGTGCAGATCCTGAGAAGTGGATCAGAGCAGATCCTGCGAAGTGGATCAGAGCAGATCCTGGGAAGTGGATCAGAACAGATCCTGGGAAGTGAATCAGAGCAGATCCTGAGAAGTGGATCAGAACAGATCCTGAGAAGTGGATCAGAGCAGATCCTGAGAAGTGGATCAGAACAGATCCTGAGAAGTGGATCAGAGCAGATCCTGGGAAGTGTGACACCAGCTCACTGATGACTCTGCAAACAGTTGGAACAGAAATGGTTTGTTTACTCAGCAGATGTTTTTTCCAGAACCACTAATAAGGTGAATCCAGTCTCACAGGTGATCATCCTGACATGCATGATTCTGCTCTTTGGGAGCAGAAAGGCTGCAACAGGGATTTGAACCTGCAACATTGTGACTACCAGAGGCAGCAGAGTGAACGTCTGCACCACCATGCAGATAATGAGCCAAACAAGTCTTAGAGATGATTCAAACATGTTAACTGCAAGGAAAACCCATAGGCTCTGATAAAAGACTCAAAGATGTCGGAGCTGCTGCCCACTTTTCCTGCTCGGTTTTCCGTCACCGGAGTCAGCTTCTGTCATTAATTACTGGATTATTGCAGCGCTGCAGCCATCGATACAGATGAGCAGAGGAAAACCAGACGCAGTCGTTTGGGGAGTAAAGAATCGATAAAGTCAGGAAATGTGAGGAGGAGCTGAGGAGGAGAGATGGAGGAGATGGAGTGTAACAGAGCAAAGGAAAACACTCTGACAGGGAATGAGTCATAACCAGGAGAGTCCTTCAGGCTGAGGCGTGAGAGGACGGCCCACTTCAGAGAGACGAGCTGCAGCCCACATCCATACACCAGCTTCAGGTGGAGCGCAGACGTGACCACGCCCACCATCAGGTCAGGAGAAGAGGAGCTGCTTAGGTTTGAGACGTCTCCTCAGAGGACAACAATCAGAGACAGCAGCAGGATTCTGGAGCAGGGACAAGTCCTCGGATAGAAACAGGAAAACCTAAAACGCCATCATGTTTAGGCTCCGCCCCCTAAATACCGACCTGTTACAGGGAACCAACCACATCTCTGTGAGGAAGAACGGAACTCAGATGGGATCTGGTCCCACCTCCATCCAGATAAGCCAGCCTCAGCCACACCCACAGCCGACTCATGTGACCTGTACGGAGCTGGAGTCGAGTTTCTGACCTGTGGGTTTTAGCTGGGGGGTGTTTTTGGATCATTCTGTTGCCATGGTAACGGAAACACCACTAGAGAGTAACAGGTTACACCTAGTTTTGGTCTGAACGGCCCTGAAGCCCCTAAATGAGACGTTGCTCCCATGAGGAGAACCATCTCCTCCTCCTGATGACGCTCACCCTTTCCCTCCACCTCCTCCCCCTTCATTTCTCCCCATCAGCTCCCTGCCTACTTCCTGCTCCGAAGAGCTGTCCTCCGATCCCGTTGCCTTCTGCAGTCATTGAATTTCATCATTCATGTGGAGGAGGAAGCAGAATCATCGTTGGATCAGTCAGATTTCTAAGAATAGAAAACAAACAAACAAAAGGAGGAGGAGGAGGTGCTGGACAGTATGAAATCAGACTCTAAATGCATCACCTCCTCCTGAAGCTCCGGCCTGTAGCTGATGAGACACCACCCAGAATAACGAGCTGCAGGTCTGATTAATCGTCACAAACACGATGAAACCCGTGTTTAACCCGTTCTCCGACAGCGTTCCCGCACACTTCTGATTTGGTGCTGTGCTATTTTTAAAGCTGCTCTGGGCAGAGCTGCATGCTG
>SSNS01000544.1:218576-241076 GCA_006937985.1 Aphyosemion australe | reverse complement strand
CCCTTGGGGTCCACGTGGCAGGGGTGAGTTGGTGCTCAGTCCTCACCTCTGCCACATAGACCCCAAGGGATAAACAATCACACCCTGCTCAAACGTCACCTTTCATGGTGGGGTCACCCAATAGGACAGCGGGAGGTTTAAAAAATCAACTCTGACAGTGTTAATTTGAGCATGTTGTTGTGTAACAGCCAGACTGGAAAAACACTGGTTAACTAATGCTTTGTGCACCTCATGACTGTGGACAGCCAGTGAGAGAGGAACACAAGGAGTCCTGAGCATCTAGTGTGAACCATGCTCCACTTCTTTATCGTGACAGTGGAACGGCACAGCAGTCCCATTCCTGTGACCAGCCTCCTCTCTTATGGTGCCAACATGACACAACAAGTAACACCACATTTGCAACAGTGAACAACAACACAACCCCCCAAAAATAAGCATGCATAAACACCCCAAAATAGAACAAACTAAAACATGACTACCCACAATGCACCTCGCCCACTGCAGCTCCTGCAGCTCTCTGCAGCCAATCGGTCGCTACCAGTGTAACTTTTAAAATAAAGGGGTGGAGTCTGTCAATTAACTCTGCAGGTGTTATAGCCACTGTGGGAGTTCAGAGTTAGCTTTCAGGAGTTATTTTGTCCAAAATGACTCCTAGAGAGTTGATTAGGAAACACTCCTTTTTAACGCTCAGGTTTAACTCTCATGTCAGTGTTACATATCAACTATGTAACTCTTTTAGTGTTAAATGAACTATTCTTAGTGTTAAATTGGACCAACACCCCAAAATTAACACTTTTAAATATGCTGTGTATTTTTCAAGTGTTATTGTAACACTAGCTATTGTAATGAAAATGTATCTCTTAATAGTGTTAATATTGTGGCGGCTGTCGTACCAGGAAGCTAACAGCTAGACACACTGACAAATGCCGGCTAACTCACCACGTGACTTCAGACAGCCAATGAGAGCTAAACACATAAAGTTGAGTTGTGAACCACCACTTATTTTTTAAAACAGTGGAACGGCGCAGCAGTGCCATTCCTGTGACCAGCCTCCTCTCTTATGGTGCCAACATGACACAACAAGCAACACCACTATTGCAACAGTGAACGAATGAAAGTGAAGTAGTAACCAAGAACAGCAACCCCCCAAAATAAACATGCATAAACACCCCAAAATAGAACTAACAAAAAACATGACTACCCACAATGCACCTCAACCACTGTAGCTCCCAAAGGGGGTGGGATCATAACTTTTTACACTGTTTTGGAGGAATTTGTCATCAACACTGGATAATAGAGTACTAGTAACTTCAAAAGAGTGACAGGTTGCACTATAGAGTCATTTCAAAAATCTGTTTTAACTCTGAATATTAACACCAACACTGCAGGACAAAGGGAGGCATTTTACACTCACTTTCATTGAATTGACTCTGACAGAGTTCCCATACTCTGACACTGCTTATTGGGATTTTACTGTGTAGTGTTTACAGTCCAGGGAGGAGGAATACGGCTTCAACACTACCTGGATGAGGCGGAGCGGGCCGTGATGACGCAGCAACAACCCCATCCATCCAGATGTCTGCAGCTGCTTTGTAGACCAGCAGAGGATCTGCAGCTGAGACAGGAGAATGCATGCGTGGAGCCTAAAACTGCTTTGGAGTGTTTTTCATGAGGAAACAACAAAATAACACGGTCACACGCTCTGAAAAGAGGAATCTGCACGATATAGGACCATTAATTGTTTCTCCTTCAGCTCCGTCACACCGCCTTGTTTCCACATTTTTGTTCTCTTTATCTCTCTCTCTCTCTCTCTCTCTCTCTCTCACACACACACACACACACTGCAGCTGCGATCCATCATCTTTACTCCCTAACTAACTTACAGACTCACATCGAGCCGAGCAGGGACACACACACACACACACACACACACACAATTAGGAATAAACTCAACTTTTTAAGCGTGTGAGCAGTCGGTGCTGCAGAGATGTGAGTACGCCCACATGCGGCAGATGAACTCACACCACACACCCACACATGAATATAAACACACACACACACACACACACACACACACACACACACACACACACACACACACACACACACACACACACACACACACACACCAGATGAAACGCAGCAGCAGCTCCGAGCCACGGAGCCGGACTCTAAAATCCCATTTAGCTGTTTCTGAGTGGAAAAGCTGCTTTTGACCTTGAAGGGAAGCTTTTTAAGAGCCGGCTCCTCAGAGACCTGCTGAACAACAGAACCCATCCAATACCCATCTAGAACCCAACCAGAACCCATCCAGAACCCAATCAGAACGTTCCTCAGGGAGGAATTGAAGGTCAGAGGTACAGCTCACAGGTATCTGTGGTTACCCTGTTAGCTCATCTGGGACCAGTTAGCTGGTCCTGACTCCTCCCACTGACACCAGCCGGCTCTCTGATTGGTCGACCCATTTCCCTCACCGTTTGGGCCCTCAGAACTGTGTCTGTACAGGTTTAGTCAGCATTTGGTCTTTATGGGATGGCGCAATGCATCATGGGAGTTTGTCCCAGCATAAAAACACCTGAGCTCCCCAGACAAACGCTGACGGTTTTTACAGATGAACTAACGGATTACTAACACGATAGGCCAGGGTTAGGATGTCGGACCTGGTCTGGAACATCAGGTGTATTTGGGACTTTTTATGGCCGAAAGGGAAGATGATTACACTTCAGAGTCTTTAAAATCCTCCCAAACGTTCTTGGATGGCTGTCTGTAAACAGGATCCACGCTGTCTGGTCTCTGTCCAGCACCAGAACCAGACCCATCTCATACAACCCTCTGTATGGATCCGAGTCCACCAGGGACGGAACTTGAAGCCACGTTAGACACCAGCAGCTGAGGTGGATATGGATTTTTCCAGAAGCCCATAGTATTCCGGCGAGGTTGTAACAGGGAGCAGAAACCTCCTGGTGATGGATTTAATCTGTGAATGAATGTTGGCGGGAAGCAGAGCAGTGAACACACCTGGGAGGATGAGTCACTCTCAGCCTCTCACACTTTTATCTCGTCTGATAAAAGCAGGTCTCTGAGGTGGATGTGGGTTCAGATGGAGACGGTTCCATGTCCCGACCTTCCGGAGCAGCTCCCGGCTCGGACATCAGAGCTTCTGTAGCAGCTTTCCTCTGTTCTATTAAGCTCTCCGTACAGTTTTAACGCGATCGCCTCTATGATGTGTTTGATAGGTTTCAGTGAAATTACAGGCGCGTGTGTGTGTGTGTTCTTGTACTTACTACATACTGAGGACCAAAACAAGCTTTCAACCAACAGAGTGAGGACATTTTTGTGGTCCTCACCTTTTTTAAATGGCTACCAGTGGGTTTTAGAGGTCTGGTGTGAATTAAGCTTTAGTTAAGGTTAGGGTTAGTGGAGTCACATAAATTAATGGAAGGTGTAACGTGCACAAAGGCCATGTTATTTCATCAAAATGAACAAAGTTAAACTTTTACCTTGCAGGCCATGCTCGTACGGTCAGAACACACTGGCATCGTGTTGCAGAGACATGAAATCTATAATCTTGACCTATTGTTCCTAACTCATCCTGCAGCATATCACGAGACATCAAGATGCTGGGATGATGCAAGACTTCTTATCTGTCTCCTTTGAATAAAGTTCATCTTTCCTGCCTCATAAAATGACTTTATAAGTTATATATAATCATATTTTGTTGATTGGACAATAAAGTGTTTAATAGTGTGTCTAATACTCTATAATAATGAATGATGGGTTAACATGAATATTTATTCCTGTAGGATGTGTTTCATATCTTAAATTACACCAGGTTAGTATTTGTTGGAGTTAATGTAAATCTATCAGTATATTCACGCATTAATAATATTATTATGAATGTTTAACATATTCACTCCACATTAAGAATAACTTCTCTTAAGCGTTATAGAAAGGAGTGATGTCTGAGGTATGTTTGATAACGCCCACTTTAACTTGTCAAAGTCTGATTCGTCCAAATGAATCAACAATAGTTGATAAAAAACGACTTCACTCCCTGAACAGTTGGAGTTGGAGTTCGACAAGAGTTCAAAACAGTTCCTAAGAGACTCTGACCCGGTTCGGCCGACTGGGTCAGTAAAAGCATAAGGAACCATCCTCCCTTTTTGACCTGAAGGTCAAAACCTTCTTCACAAGCTGCATCAGATATCAAATAGATCCAGCAGCTTCCTGCAGTCACCTGGGAGGTACCCCAGACCAGACGGGTCGTATTTGGAGCGAAGCTACGGCTCCGGTACCTCAGAGGTCAACGCCAACGACAGTCTGTCCGTACCGACTTCTCTGACCCCCAGGATCACACGAGGGCCTCCACACAATGGTTCGTAGACTCTGCACACTGGTGTTGATGGTTTTATTAATTGATAGTTTGTTAAACCATACAGACTGAGTTAACCCAGACATCACAAGGTTCTAAGACACTAAATGTAGGTTCTGCTACACAACATCTAAGCTTACATGCCATCACATCATTAATTGTCTCAGGTATCTTGTTTTAACCATCATTCATCATAATTTGTCCTGTGTCTTCATTAGTTTAAATTATAGAATCAAATTCATCTTAAAACTATATTCTGGATTCTGTCTGAATTATTCTGAAGTGTGCGGGTCCCTGATGTTACAAAGAACCTAGGGTAATATTAAATCAACATTCAAAGATCAATAAGATTGATAATTCACATTTATATGGAATATTACATCTCATCGATCATTCAATAAATGTGTAGTGACTTCCATCACGCTACAAAGTCAATGGATGGTCCTCACCAAGATAGAAAGACAAATGTGTGTGTGTGTGTGTGTGTGTGTGTGTGTGTGTGTGTGTGTGTGTGAGCGGAAGGGCAGACTGACAGTCCTCCACTGGGATTGGCTGAAGGACTGCTGGTGCATTATGGGAACAAAGTGACCAACAGTGAGGTGATTAGCCTGCAGTTGCCACGGTAATGAGGTGATGTGAGTCCAGGACAGGTGGCCAGTCAGCACACAGGTGTTCATCTGCATACCTGTGTGTGTGTGTGTGTGTGTGTGTGTGTGTGTGTGTGTGTGTCACACCTGTCTCTGTATCAGTGCCAGCATCTGCTGTCCATCCTCCATCAGTTGCTGCACAGCTTTTGGATCCTCCTCTCTCCTGTGGGCCTTAAAGGCATCACGCACACGCTGCAGTGCATAGGTCCTGAAACACACACACACACACACACACACACACACACACACACACACACACACACACACACACACACACACACACACACACACACACACACACACACACACACACACACACACACACACACACACACACACACACACACACACACACACGCACGATGAGTGAAGGAGGGAAAACAGAAGCTAATAAAAACAACAGAAATGTGCAGCTGAGCCGCTGAACCCCTCTGAGGCGTTGATGACAACAAACAAGAGACCAGAGATGGAAACCAATAAGAGAGAAAACAAACAAAAAGACAAATTAGTGCAGATAAGAGCAACTGAAACCTCCGGCAGCAGAATAAAACAAACAAGCACCACTTCTTGGTTTCTGCAGAAACCCGACCCGCTCTGCTGCAGGTTCCCTCCATCGTTAAAGCTCACCAACTCCAGATGACTAACATCGTTGTAGCAGGAGGACCGGATTTATCTGGAATCAGATCAGAGTTCCTCAACAGAACCGGATCAGAACCATTAAACCATAACCTGGTTTAAAGTTAGAACCTCTGATCTTAGTCAAACATGTTGGAGCTGCTTCTGCTCTGACGGACCCAGACCCGATTAGAACCTCTGGGCCGGATCGGGAGAACCGGACCCGATCAGAACCTCTGGGCCGGATCAGAACGGTTGTGTTTGGGCTGACCGAGGAGAACCAGCAGCTTCAGAACTCCGCGTGTTTGTGACTCGTCACCGAGACTTCAGAGGGAATTCTCTCCTCTGATCTCCGGATGAGGAGACGCTGCAGAAGAAAGAGACGGAGGTGATGGGGGTGCAGTAGAGCTGCATCTCCAGCATCACTTATTCATCAGAAGCTTTTGTCATGTTGAGATCAGCTGACGGGTTTTGGGCCCACGCAGCGGGGGGTCGGGGGTGAGGAGACGTACGGAGGACAGAGGAGACCCACAACAGGAGGAGACAAAAGCCCTGACTGAGTCTGTAGCTGTCTTACCTCCTCCAGCTCACCTGAGAGCTGCAGAACGGCGGTTCTGGTGCAGGTTTGGTTCTGATGGGTCAGCAGCAGCACAGAGAAGGAAATTCTGGGAAAAATCCACCAGGATCAGACTTTATTAATGGGAATCTAGTCCACCTGTTTGTCCATGGTCGTCTGGTCTCATAATTCCTCCCTATCAAAGTCCGAACGGCTGTTCTGGGAGTCGGACCGGATCCGGCCGGTACGGTGTTAGGAATTCACCGGCAGGATGAGAGGAAGTGTGTGTTTACATCACATTAGACGAGATAACACTGATCTTAGATGTTTTATTGCGGTGCTGGTCTGAGACTGGACCTGGATGCTGACAGCTGGTGTACGTGCCCGTGGATGTGCCGTCCTGTTGCATCATGAATCCAGTTTGCATGTTTTATTGTGAAGTGAAAACAGGAAGGAAAGACGCTGCCCCACCTGTTTACTACCATCTGGGTCTGATGCTGGTACCACGATAAGCAGACGACACCATGCTGTGTGTACTGGTAAAACCTGCCGGTAGCGCTCCCTAACCCTAAACTACAGCTGCTGGTCTCTGGGGAGGTAAACCTGACCCAGGTCTCCGAGGTTAACCTGACTCACAAAAATAAGACAACTAGTTAAGGCGGTTAGGGTTAGTTACCAGAAATGTGTTATTTTAGAAGAAGCCGTTGATGTTTTATCTGGTAAATAAATATTATCACCAGTTAAACTTGAATCTGTGTTTATTTCTCTTACAGGAAACAAACTTAAACCTTCAAAATAAAAGTCTGTAACACATTCAGGTTGAACTATAATAATATTGTTGTTTCCTTCCACTAGAGAACAGTTGATGATCCCAATAAAACTTCAGTAAAGTGTGACATCACCCCTGCATGCGTTACCATGGGAACCACCATGACGATTCTCTCTCTCTAACCCTGACAGGAAGTTTCCGAACGCAGAGAAAAGGTTGAGTTTGGGAGGCCGACACCTTCATGGAACTCCAAACGGCACAGATCCTGTTTGCTGTCGGCGTCAGAGAGTCATGAATGTTTCATCTGACTTCTGTTGGGTTCCGTGTTCCGTCTCCATAACAAAAGCATCAGAACTCAGGCAGAGTTTAATCCCAGGATGAGCAGCGAGCGCCGGCGTCAACAAAACACCGCCGGCAGCCACGGCTGGCACATTCAGGTCACTGCACACGGCCTGGTTCCACCGCAGAACCCAGTTTTACTGCACAGGACCAAGTTCCACCACAGAACCTGGTTCTACCACAGAACCCGGTTCTGCCAGCCCAGCAGCGGAACGTCCCAACAGGATCACATCTGACACGTTCTTCTGTTCTTTAGTTTGTTCTCAGACCTAAATTCTTTTATGTTCTCCGGTCCTCTTCAGGAGAACATCTAGAACACTTCCGGGACTAGAACAGGAGAACCGGAGGTTCCTCCAAACCTAAACTCTAGTATAATTCTATTTTATTCTTCACACGTCGTCTGGACTCCCACCCGGAACCGGGAATGTGAACTCCTCTGTGGAAAAGCAGCCTGGCTCGTGTTTTGGAAAAGGTTCTGAGCAGCCAAAGGCCGAGATGTTTAAACTTTAACTAAATAAAGAGATTAAAGCAAAGCTCACCGTTACAGATTATAATCTGACGTCTGACTGCAGGGTTCAGGTCTCTGCTGACTGCTGTCTGGGGGTGAATTCCATCCCAACATCTCGATCCCATCTGGACCGGGCCTGCAGCCTCAGACTGAGGAAGTGGGTAAATAATCCAATATCGTCTCAGTTTAAAATCTCTAATCTGTGAAGAACTAATTTCAGTAGATAAGGAACTGAACTTTACAAACAGCGAGTCCGGTTCTGATCTTCAGTATCAGCCCCGGGTCCAGATGAGAGACCAGCTGAGGGTTATGGATCCTGGTTCTGAGTAGCTCCTAATCCCAGCGGAGGTTAATCTAATCTGAGATCAGCCTGTTGGCAGGATTAATGAGACAAACTGTCTCCCTACCCTGTGATCCTCGACTCTGGGTGAACATCTCCTCTTCAATAGGAAGGGTAGGACTGTGGGTTCTGGTTCTGCAGAAGATGACCCAGAATCAGCTGTGAGTCACTTCCAATGAATCTGGAGAAAAGTTAAAAATAAGCTCCGCCTCCATCGTTTGAGCATGTCAAGCGGATTTAAGGTGGCCCAGAGAAGATAAACTACCTCACACCAGGGAGAACACGTTTAGCCACACTCACCTGTAATTACATCCAGGTATGACCTCATCTCTAGATCTCTGGTGCTTCAGGTAGGACGCTGCAGATAACCACGTTTATTATTTCCACTTTGATTTAGGCAAAAATGACTAAAATCGTGTTAAAATGGAGGTTTGTTAAAATCCAGAAATGATCCAAGTCTGGGATTTTTCTGACATCACAAAGATGGATGACATCATCATCAGAGAGTCACAGGACCGACCCTAACCCTCTCACTCAGGTGGGGGACTTGTTTAACAGCGATCAGTCACAGAGGAGACCTGGCCAGGTGATGTAGAAGCGTTACTGCTCATGGAGGAAGAGCATCACGTGGTGAATGAACGTAGTCCTGCAGGACGGCGTCTGGTCAGAAAGATGCTGCAGATGAAATCCCAGCAGCGGCATGATGATGACACAATATTCATTCAAAGGTTCTGTTCATCTGCCAGAACCCAGACCCGAGTCCGGGCAGCACCAGCTGCTGGCTCTGAGGGGGGGTGGGGGGGCTCATCTGGATGTTCAATAATTCAACACCACGGCAGTCCACATGAAGGCGAGCCGGTTCTCTGATGTCCAGACGCAGCGCTGTGAAGCTGCCCCCCCCAGCAGCTACAGACACACGTCTGCTTCCATCAACTGGATCCAGAAACTAGAGCAGAACCCGTCTACAGAACCAACGGTCTCCATCCCTGTCTCACAACTACCCACAAACAGGAAGCAGCTCGGTTCCGTACGTTCATCCATGACATTAAAGGTTTTATTTAAATCTGGAGTCCTCCCAGTAACTGGTTTTAATGAAGACACACAGAAAACATCACAAACGTAGCTCTGAGACATGCTGATGTTCGTCTGCATGAAACCCAAACCTGAAGACAACAACAACAATAGATGCAGCTGGACCGCCGGGGCTGAGTCAGAACCGGTTACAGATTAATATTAACCCAGTATGACTGAAGGCATACCCAGCAGAATACATGAATACAGATCCCATCAAAGCCAGAGAGCCCGAACACTTGACCTGACGCCCCGGGACCCACCGGGTCGCCCCAGGACCCACCGGGTCAGCAGTCGAGACAAACGAGACCTCTGACCCGTCAGACCGGTGGCTGAACACAAACAGTGAGTCACAGCTCTGATGTTCAGAGAAAATATCTTCAGAGACGTCTCTCACTAACAATAACACACACACGTACGCACACACACACACACACACACACACATATGCACGTACACACACACGCACGTACGTACGTACACACACACACACACACGCACGTACACACACAAGCACGTACGTACGTACACACAAGCACGTACGTACACACACACACACACGCACGTACACACACACACACCACGCACGCACACACACACGCACGCACGTACACACACACACACACACACACACCACACACGTACACACACACACACACACACACACACACACACACACACACACACACACACACACACACACACACACACACACACACACACACACACACACACACACACACACGCACACACACACACACACACCCACACACACACACACACACACACACACACACACACGCACGTACACACACACACACACACACACACGTACACACACACGCACGTACGTACACACACACACACACACACACACGCACGTACGTACACACACACACACACACACGTACGTACGTACACACACACACACACACACACACACGCACGTACGTACACACACACACACACACACACACACACGCACGTACGTACACACACACGCACGTACGTACACACACACACACACACGCACGTACACACACACACACACACACACACACACACACACACACACACACACACACACACACACACACACACACACACACACACACACACTACACACACACACACACACACACACACACACGTACGTACGTACACACACACGTACGTACATACACACACACACACACGCACGCACGTACGTACACACACACACACACACGTACGTACGTACACACACACACACACAAACACACAAGCACGTACGTACACACACACACACACACACACACGTACACACACACACACACGCACGTACACACACACGTACGTACATACACACACACACACACACGCACGTACATACACACACACACACGTACGTACGTACACACACACACACACACACGTACGTACGTACACACACACGCACGTACATACACACACACACACGTACGTACGTACACACACACACACACACACACACACAACACGTACACACACACACACACACACACACACACGTACACGTACACACACCACAACACACGCACACACACACACACGCACGTACACACACACACACGCACTCACACGCATACACACACACGAGCTGCTGAGCTTTCATGTCCTGCCATCTCCAGAGAAAGCTGGTTTGATGTGTGATGTAATTTCCTGTCAGGCTGTCTGTCATAAGGATCACAGTACAGCATCAGTACAACCGTCTCCTGGACATAATCCCACTTGAGGCCTGGATCTGGGATTACTCAGGAGGAAACTAGTGGGAACGCTGAACCGTTCCATGTCACTTTGGGCTTCAGGAGGTTCTGATTAAACGGATTTCTCAGGAAAACCCAGCTGAATGAACAGATGCCTTAAATCTGAGCTGAATCTAAACATCAATCATCTCAAAGGTTTAGTTTAAAGGTGCATGACGCAAGAATGCAGGAAAAACGACATCATGTGGTCAAATGTGGTTACAGCAGCCCATTTCTCTAAACAAAGTCACTCTCTCACTGAAGTGGAGGCAATAATGCTAGAGCCCACTAAATGAAATTTAACTGGTTTGAGGCGGTAACAGTATGACTAGATTCCGGTTAGAGAATCGGGTCTGAAGAGGGATGGCTTTCAAGCTGATTTATTTATGAACATGTGGTGTATAAGTGGTCTGTAATACAAACAGAATAAACAATAATAAATAAATGTACATATATATATATATATAGTAATGCATCAAGAAATAAACATTATTTGGCAATAAAGAAATAAAGCTAGTATTATCAGTCAAACAACCAGATTTAACATGCAGCCTAATATAAGGCACACAGAAGTCAGGATAACTCTAGCTTCTCATAAGTAAAACAAGCATTGAAGCATGTAAATGTTACCACCGTGCACAAATATGAATCCAAACAGGCAATAAAATATATGAGGCCTAACTTAGCATTAGCATTAACCAGAAAACGTCCAAATATATATCAACTAACCCAAATTAACCAAACGTAATATCATACTATTGCTTAGGGTCAAACTGAGAGCCAAACTGAAACATCTCACTCACTTCTATCGTCCATAACGCACGGGAAACATGTTCATATTGGGCTAACGGCTCCAATCCTCCGTAGCAACAGGCAGACATGTGCGCACTGCTGACTTCCGTGGAGAAAGAAAACAAGGCACTACAGCGTTTGCCCACTAGAGGGCACCGCTGACTAGGCTTTCTTACACAGCCGCCCCCAAATGTCAGCGAAGACATTTGTAATCACTGGGAAAGACTAGCAGAAACAGTGTCCGTGTCCTCCTCAGCGAACTTGGGGAGCGGGATCAGCCGGGCAACTGGACGAATGTAGTTCTTACCTTTGACCATTATGGTTGCAGACCGGACATGTCCATCCGGTCCTTTAAAGGTCTCAGTAACCGTGCCCACAGGCCAAAGGGCCCGGGGAAGCTGTGGGTCCATGATAAGCACAACCTGTTTGGTGTTAAGGTCCTTGCTGTCAGTCCGCCATTTTTGGCGCTCCTGGAGACCGGGTAGGTATCGGCGGATAAATGTGGTCCAAAAGTTGTCTGCCAGGATCTGACTATGTCGCCATCTTCTCCGTCCCAGCAGATTAGATGAATCATAAAACACCTGAGGTAGTGAAGCGTCCCTCCGTCCCATAAGAAGAATATTTGGTGTTATAGGATCCGGGTCGGCGATGTCCGAGGAGACATAACCAAGTGGCTTGGCATTCAGGATTCCCTCTATCTCCACGAGAAGGGTGTGAAGGACAGGCTCTGGTACAGACTGCTCTTTGAGGATAACCTTCAGTGCTGTCTTTACGGACTTCACTTCTCTCTCCCATGTGCCTCCGAAATGGGGAGCACTAGGTGGATTAAAGCGAAAGTGGATCCTTTGGTTTGCCAACTGCTCCTGTAGCTGGGGGCCCATGTTGAAAAAAGCTTCCTGTAACTCCCGATCGGCCCCAACAAAGTTAGTTCCGTTGTCACAAAGTAACTCGAACGGTTGGCCTCGTCTTGCAATGAAGCGTCGAACAGACAGCAAAAAGGCGTCTGAATCCAGGCCTTCCAGAAGGTCCAAATGCACACACCTGGTAGTCATACATTTGTACACTATCCCCCATCTTTTCTCTTGTCTGCGCCCAATCTTGACCAAGAACGGCCCAAAACAGTCCACTCCAGTAGAATAGAATGGAGGCTTGTACAGGCGTAATCGACTGGGTGGTAGATCAGCCATTTTGGGAATATTAGGCTTGGCACGCCAGAGTTGGCAGTCATGGCAGTTGTGTTGGAGCTTCTTGATAGCCTCCCTTCCCCGAAGCACCCAATACTGGCGTCGCATCTCTGCCAAAACCCGTTCTGGACCTGGGTGGAGAAGCTGCTGGTCAAACTTCTGAATGAGTAGACGTGTGGCTGGATGACTCGGTTCCAGAACAATGGGGTGAATAGTTCCAGGCTCAAGATTTTCAGCTCGTCTTAATCTGCCACCAACTCTCACAAGGCCTGTGATCTCATCAAGCTCTGGGGCTAGTGAAGCTAAGCAGCTGTCTGCTGGGACAGGCTTGTTAGCTTTAAGTGCGTTGATTTCGTCTGGAAATGATTCTAGCTGGGACTGTGCTAGAATAGTCTTCTCTGCAACTATGACATCTGCAGCATCATAGGGCTTGTCAGCTTCTGCGGTAGCCGCCCCATTAAGGCCCCTGATAGTGGCGTGAAGGAGGTCTTGCCAAGACTGGAACTGAGAAGCATCTGGGATCTGGTTGCTGGTACTGACTGTGGTGACTCCAATAAAAGCTGATTTCTTCAGCTCACATATGTCCGGCTCGACCAATGGGACAGGAGTCACTGACCATTCATCAGGTTGCTGATAGAGGAAAGTGGGACCCAAGCCCCATCGATGTGGTTGAGTCAAGGCGGCCAGGTTCAAACCCCGGGTAAGGTCATCAGCCGGGTTTTGCTGACTATCCACATATCTCCAGTCGGCCACATTGGTCAGGCTCTGGATCTCGGCTACTCTAGTCCCAACAAAAACCTTGTACCGGCATGATTCAGATTGTAGCCAGTGCAGCACGGTTGTTGAGTCTGACCACAGGAAAACCTTGTGAATCGGTATGGTCAGCTCTGACTGGATCACCTTGGTCATCTGAGCACCAGTGAGGGCTGCACTTAACTCCAGCCGAGGCACTGACAGCTTTTTTTGTGGTGCTACTCTAGACCTGGCCCAAACAAAGGCAAGATGTATCTCCCCCTTTCCATCAATGGTGCGGATGTAGGCCACCGCCCCGTATGCTCTTTCTGATGCATCACTGAAGACATGTAGTTCTCTGGTAGAATCATGAGTATCAGCACATGCAGGAGCATAAGGTCGCGGGAATCGAAGATGTGGGAGATTAGACAGTTCCTCTTCCCAGGCCAACCATTTCTCACGTAGATGTTCAGGTTCGATCAGATTATCCCATCCAATGTCCTGCCTCCAAAGATCTTGTACTAGAATCTTAGCACGGGTTGTGAACGGGATCATGAAACCCAGCGGGTCATATTGGCTGGCTAACTTCTTATACAGATTGCGAAGTGTGGGAGGCAGAGGCTCAGTGGAGCGGTGTTTATAACCTAAGGTATCGGTGAGACAGTTCCACCTCATGCCAAGTGTCAGCTCCTGAAGGTCAGAACTGCTCTTTGATAACCAGAGCTCACTCGCTGCTGACCTGGATTCAGGGGGGAGATGCTCAATCACAGCTGGGAGATTGCATGCCCATTGCCTCAACTCAAATCCTCCTTCAGCGAGCATTTGGCCGAGGCTATCCACCAACTTCCTTGCCTCTTCTGCAGTGGGTGTGCTGTGTAGACAATTGTCCACGTAAAAGGACTGTTCTATAGTCTCAAACATCGGGGGGTCTCTGCTAACGCCCTCTCTGATGTGGTACTGAAGTGCGTAGATAGCACAGCACGGACTGCATGTAGTACCAAAGGGCAGCACTAGCCACTGAAATATAGATGGCTCCTGCTCTCTGTGCATATCTCTCCACAAAAAACGTAACAGAGGCTGGTCAGATGGTAAAAGACGTACTTGGTGGAACATCCCCTTAATATCCCCACTTACTGCAACATTGTGCTGTCGAAATCTGAGCAGTACACCTAGGAGGGATGGTCCAAGGGTAGGCCCTGGCAGCAACTGATCATTGAGTGACTGTCCGTGGTGCTGAAATGAACAGTTAAAGACTATCCTGTCTTTACCATTATGGTGTACCATATGGTGTGGGATAAACCATGATTCTTCTGACTGGTCGGCTTGGTCTGCATTGATTCTAGCAACATAGCCCGCTTCTTCAAGCTTTCGGATCTCATTGCAGTAAGATTCAGCTTTCTTCGTGTCTCTGATAAGCCTGCGCTCTGTGTTGCGGAGGTTGAATAGCACTGCCTCCTTTGGGGCATGAAGCTGAACTTTCGGGGTACGACGGAGCAATGGTGTGGCATAACGTTGTACTCCGTCCACATTGACTCTAGCAGTGGCAGACTGCAGTAGGTCGTAGGCTTGTTGGTCTTGTTTCGACCGGGTGTACACTTTCTCGCTCTGTGGCAGACTGTCCAGTTGCCATAAGCGTTCTACGTTGCGGACTAGCTCATGACGATCCTCCACCGTGGCAAGGTGTAAACACTGTTGTTCACTCGGTGTGCCTTGAAAAGGACTCATAGGGCCCTGCAGGGTCCATCCAAGCAGTGTGCATATGGCGATTGGTCCACCTTCTGGCCCTTTACGTATTGGCTGAATAGGGGTTAATAGGTGAGGTGCATCTGAGCCAATCAAAAGCATCGGCTGCGCGTGGTTCAGTGGAAATAGAGGGAGCTCTTTCAGATGCTCATAACGCTGCTGCAGGGCTTGAACAGGGTACGTCACTTCAGTGAGGCTGAGATCGTTTGCAGTGAAAGCGTTACTGATGTGGTACCTTTGTGCTGGCTTCCCTATTGGTGATATGTCGAATGACACGGATGATCCTGCTAGGTGGTTCACGCTTTGGTGCACTGTTCGAAGGGCCAAAGTCTCTGAGTCACCTTTAATGTCCAGCTGCTGCACCACTGAGGGGAGGATGACTGTTCTTTCCGATCCATCGTCGAGAACAGCATGCACTTCCATAGACCTGTCACCATTGTGTATCAGGACACGTACAACTTTCAACATGATTCTTTGAGATCTGTTGGGTCGATCTAAATAGATTTGTGTTGAAGGAAGGTTGACCATGAGCACAGCTCCGGAAGTGGCCTGGACTGAGTCATGAAGGACGGTGAGGTGTGTCTCCTTGCAGACTTTACAGGGGCGCTTTAAGTTGCAGGTGTCTGCTGCATGGTTACGTCCACATCTCCAACATCTTTTGCCTCTCTGTATCCACGTCACTATCTGGGTTGTGTTGAGTTTCTTGAACTCATTACAGGAGTTCAGATAATGGTCTGTGTTGTTACAATGTGGGCAATAAGCTTTGGGTTTGGTGCCAGCCTTAGACGGAGTGAACATTGAAGGCTGCAGTTTATCATTAAGGGTCAGCAGGACCGGTGTAGACCTGTCTCTAGGTGGTCCAGTCTTAGTTGGCTTTAGTGGTTTACCGGATTCGGGGTAAAAGAGTGAAGCAGCACGACTGGAAATTCGTTTGGCCTGTGACTTGATCTGCAGCCATTCGGCTAGGTCTGGGAGAGTATACGTCATGTCCGTACCAGCCTGAATGATGCCACGACTTAGACAGTGTTCAATGAAGTTATCACGAAGATTTGCAGGCATTTTGCTCAGAAGGCGGTCCACATGTGATCCACACATTAGCTCATAGCTATTTTGGCCCTCAAGTGTCCTTAGCATGCCCACTAGTGTCTGTACAGCTAGAGCAAATGCATCAAATCCCGCAGCATCTCCTGATTTGAATGCTGGCATGTTCAAGATAACGCCCAGTTCTGATTGGACTAGCTGTCGTGGCTGACCATACTTATCTTGGAGTGCTCGAAGTGCAGCCGTGTAGGGCTGAGGGTGGTACATGTAGGCTTTTGCTAATTGCAGCGCACTGGGAAGCTTTAGCTGACCGAGCAGCACCTGGTACTTGTAGGCTTCACCAAGATGTGCGTGGCTGCTCACAAGGTTGTCCAGAGCCATCTTAAGTAAAGCAAAGTCACTTTCACGTCCGCTTTCAAATAGGGGCAATGAAGGTCTGGGAATGCCATATGCTGAGGCAATCAGTAGATCAGCTCCAGGTAGAGACATAGGACCTGGCTGGGGAACCGTAGATGCTGTAGCAACTGGATATGGCATAGGAGGGTAACCAGATGGTACTTGAAATTTAGTGTCTGGCGGAGCTGGGACATGAAAGGTCTGTGGCGGAGGGATAACTGACTGCTTTGGAAGTGACTGCTGTGCAGAAGCAGACAGCAGCGGTACTGGCCAAGCGGAGGAGACACTGGCTGTTACTGTTGGTGGTGGTACCACACTTAGCTGTGATGCTATCGCTGCTGCTGGGACTGGAGCATGTTGCTGAGAGGAGAAGAGAGTCTGGCCATCAGGTAGGTTAGCTCCAAATGTGACAAAGGCAGGAGAGTCCTTTAATTGTTGGGATACTCGAGGGTGATTCAGAGTTGATGCTGTTACTGGCGAGATGACAGATTGGGCAGTATTGTTGACTGTAGAGCTAGTAGGTACAGCAACCTGCTGAGTCTTAGTACGAGGCTGATTATTGGACTCTGGTTGGTCACTCACCCTTACTTGAGGTGGTGAGATGTAACTGTCAGGAGTCAATGGTGGGTCAGGTGCCGCATTGTCCACTTCAGTGGAGACAAGTGAGGTTACCAGTTTAGCCATCCTTAGTTTCTTCTCTGCCTCCTTTAAGCGACGGCTCCTGTCCTGCTGCTTATATAAAGCCTCTGTAGCCTGAAGTGCTTCCTCTTGTGCACGCTGAGCTTCCTTGACTTTGGTTTGCAGACGGTAATACTCCAAATCAGCTGTCGAGTCCTCTTCCAGCTGCCGCTTAAGGTCGTCTAGCTCAATTTGCCTTATCCCTTCCTCCAAAAGAGCAGACTGCACACTATCGAGTGCTTCAGAGGGAGGATAGTGGCCGATAGAAGAGACAGCTCTCATACTAGATTTAGATGTGGAGCAGGACTTGGAACTGACTGATTTCCTAGTTTGGCTTCGACGATGGCTGCTGGAGCGAGATGAAGCGGCTGTAGGATGAGGCAATAGAGGTCTGTATCCAACATCATAATCTTCTAGGTATGAGGGCAAGCGACGGTCTCGGCGTGGCCTCGCCTCAGGCTCTGGACTGTCTGCAGTAGCTTCTGCCATACTGTATGCTAGGGTGCACTCAAATCCGGCTCGAAGGACCGATGAAGTGGAGGCAATAATGCTAGAGCCCACTAAATGAAATTTAACTGGTTTGAGGCGGTAACAGTATGACTAGATTCCGGTTAGAGAATCGGGACTGAAGAGGGATGGCTTTCAAGCTGATTTATTTATGAACATGTGGTGTATAAGTGGTCTGTAATACAAACAGAATAAACAATAATAAATAAATGTACATATATATATATATATAGTAATGCATCAAGAAATAAACATTATTTGGCAATAAAGAAATAAAGCTAGTATTATCAGTCAAACAACCAGATTTAACATGCAGCCTAATATAAGGCACACAGAAGTCAGGATAACTCTAGCTTCTCATAAGTAAAACAAGCATTGAAGCATGTAAATGTTACCACCGTGCACAAATATGAATCCAAACAGGCAATAAAATATATGAGGCCTAACTTAGCATTAGCATTAACCAGAAAACGTCCAAATATATATCAACTAACCCAAATTAACCAAACGTAATATCATACTATTGCTTAGGGTCAAACTGAGAGCCAAACTGAAACATCTCACTCACTTCTATCGTCCATAACGCACGGGAAACATGTTCATATTGGGCTAACGGCTCCAATCCTCCGTAGCAACAGGCAGACATGTGCGCACTGCTGACTTCCGTGGAGAAAACAAGGCACTACAAAGTTTGCCCACTAGAGGGCACTGCTGACTAGGCTTTCTTACACTCACTGCCGTTCCACGAGTTTCATAACTGTAGCCAGTTATGGGTCAGCACCAGAAGATTCTAGATAACAACCAAAGACGAGTCGTACACAGTAAGTTGATAAGTAGATAAATACATTGTCATATCTGGTGTTAACACTTTTGGGTGTTACAGCCCTTGGCTGTTTGTGTTTATATCTTTTATTTTCTCCCCTGGTTTCCTCCCTTCCAGTGTGTGTGTGTGTGAGAGAAGGCCCGCCACACCTGGTTCCTCTCCCACTGATTGGCTCTACCAGCTGTCCCTGGTTGCAATCAGGCTGGCTCTGTTATAAAAAGCCAGCCTGTCTTCAGTTCAGGGGGGTAGCAGGACAGAGGTTCTCTGGACTGTTGTCTCCCCGGTGGCTTTTTGGTTTTAAACTTTGTTTGATTTGGTTTTTTTTAAATAACAACATGTCTCTGCTTTTATTCCCCTTTTTAGGAGAAGACTGAGGTCTTAAGGGGAATACACTTTGGAGCTAAGGCTAAGTTGCCAGAGACCTTTTGGGGGAAATTGTTCAGGTCTCTACATAAGTGTTTTGGTCAGCAGAGACTCTGGGTACAGTTGTTATCGTTTTGGCCACCGGTTTAGTTAGTCATCTTGTGTTTATTGTTCAGTTCCCTTTGTAAATAAATGGTTTCAATTATTTTTGCACCCGAGCATGTGTCCTTCTTTGTTACCCAGGTCACCTAGACGACCTGGGGCGTAACAAATGGGGGCTCGTCCGGGATCTTATGATCCCAAGCAACTTTGGACATGTGCTCGGGTGCTTGTTTATTTTTCAGCTGCTCTGTTCCATCCACTTTTGTTCTGTTTGGTACCTGTGGGAGGTGACACTAGGCTGGAGCGGATGACGATTCGCCCCGATGCATCGTCTGCGGGTGAGTGAGCCCCGCTGGTTATTGCCTCCTTCGGGACGTGAAGGATGTGTCCTGTGACTGAGACGCGTCACCCTGACGACACCGCCTCCTACCGTGTCGCGGACAGGGAAGTGCCCTGCTGTGGATTCGTGAATGGGGAGGAGGATGGAGGCTCTGGCCAGTGGGTTTGCCTTCAATCAGCCCTGCGGTGTGATCCAACTTCGAACAGGGACAAGAGTGTCTCGTTGGACTTCTGAGAACTATATTGGTCCGCTCCGCCATGGTCACCTCCCTCGCTACACATCGCACTACCCCAGACTTTGGAAGGAGCGGTTTTGTTTGTTGGGACTGTTTTGGTTGTGTGGGGAGGGTTTTTGTTGAAATTAAAGCCTGTAGCTTTAATTTCTTTTAAGGGGGGAAGTGTTACAGCCCTTGGCTGTTTGTGTTTATATCTTTTATTTTCTCCCCTGGTTCCCTCCCTTCCAGTGTGTGTGTGTGTGTGAGAGAAGGCCCGCCACACCTGGTTCCTCTCCCACTGATTGGCTCTACCAGCTGTCCCTGGTTGCAATCAGGCTGGCTCTGTTATAAAAAGCCAGCCTGTCTTCAGTTCAGGGGGGTAGCAGGACAGAGGTTCTCTGGACTGTTGTCTCCCCGGTGGCTTTTTGGTTTTAAACTTTGTTTGATTTGGTTTTTTTTAAATAACAACATGTCTCTGCTTTTATTCCCCTTTTTAGGAGAAGACTGAGGTCTTAAGGGCAATACACTTTGGAGCTAAGGCTAAGTTGCCAGAGACCTTTTGGGGGAAATTGTTCAGGTCTCTACATAAGTGTTTTGGTCAGCAGAGACTCTGGGTACAGTTGTTATCGTTTTGGCCACCGGTTTAGTTAGTCATCTTGTGTTTATTGTTCAGTTCCCTTTGTAAATTAATGGTTTCAATTATTTTTGCACCCGAGCATGTGTCCTTCTTTGTTACCCAGGTCACCTAGACGACCTGGGGCGTAACATGGGTGTTTTATGGTAGGGAGCTCTTACTACACTTATTACGATAATATTTCTCTGGCATTACAGGAAGTGTGGTTGTTTGCTGTCTTGTCACATAGTAGTGATGCATTAGCCTTCTAGCTAACATCTACATGTTATGGTGTGAATGATATATGTAGTGAAATTGTTAAAACTATAGCACTTGATATCCTAGATCCGCTCGTCTATTGTATAAACCCCTCTCTAACTAATGGTGTAGTACCAAAAATGACAAAAATTATACCAATTTTTAAATCCGGTGATAAAAACATCTTACAAAACTATCGATCCATATCTATCTTACCAACCTTCTCTAAGATATCTGAGAGAGTTGTGTACAATAGACGTACAGTAGTGGATATCTGGACAAACCTGACATTCTCATTCCAGCTCAATATGGCTTTAGAAAAAAAAGAGCACAACTTGCATGGCGAGGCCCCTTACTGCCTGCAAATAAACAGCAGAAGTGACGCCGTCAAGTCGGCGTGACTCTGAAGATGGCGGCAGTGAGTCGCCGAAACCGTCAGTAAATTAAGGTAAAGAAACACCGTTATACTGTGTTTAAAGCAAGAAAAACCAATGGAGATAGAAAATAAACACAGGAAGAACATAACAAGAAATGTGCATGGCAATTTTGGATCTCACTGAAAAAAATCAAAGATGCTATAGATAAAGGTGAGACTGGAGTGTTTTAGATTTGTCTAAACTAGCCTTTGACACCATTGATTTGGAAATATTAATTGGAAAGCTACAACATTATGGAGTCAGAGGAAATGCACTCAGCTGGTTTAGAAGTTACCTAACTGACAGGGAGTAAATAAAAAACAGTAATTGCCAATGTGCAAAGATCAGATGTGGAGTTCCCCAGGGCTCCATATTGGGACCACTTCTTTTAATCCATAAATGATATTTAAAATTTATCAAACATCTTTCATAAGGTCATCTTTGCGAATTATACAAATCTTTTCCTGGCTCATAAAAAACTCGACGTATTACAAAAGCAAGTAAATGAGGAATTACCTAAAATACTTGCTTAAATACAACAAATTGTGTATAAACATAAATAAAACCAAATTCCTTATATTCCGTTCAAATAAAAGCTGGAAAAACACAGAGGATTCAAATTAAACTATATAATAATGTTACTGGGAGAGTTGAGAATATTAAAATTTTAGGAATCTTTTTAGATGAGTTCTTAAACCTCAAAAAATATTGAGTTCCTATCTAATAAATTATCTAAATACATTGGTTTGTTCTCTAAACCGAAAAATGACATACCTACGAATGCTCTCATTTCTCTGTACCACACTCTTTTTGAACCGCATTTAACACATTGTAATATCATTTGGTGTAACACGTGTCGTAGTTATCTAGAAAAATGAAAAATGAACAGAACAAAGTTATACACATCATGGGCAAATTTTAATGCTCCTTTTGATCCTCTTTTATATAGGTTTAAGATTCTGAAGCTAGCAGAGTGCAATAAGTTCCAAAAAGTGTGTATTACCGGTATGTACAATGTAGTTTATAAATTTAATTCTAGACTATGTCAGCTTATACCAGTAACGTCTTCAACCCATAACAAGAATACTAGAAGGAAAATCTAAGATCTAAGAGGGAGACAACGTAGTATGAAGTGTACTAGCTTTAGTGTAGAATGTAAGGGAGCTGACATATGGAATGAGATTGACAATTCTATAAAGGAACCATATTCTCTTCATATATTTAAAAAATATCTAAAATAAATCTTATATCGCATTACGCATAACTGACTCCATGGGCCGATGGCTTCACATTTTATTGATTCTCTGTTTCACGCTGT
>SSNS01000544.1:201076-211076 GCA_006937985.1 Aphyosemion australe | reverse complement strand
AGGCTAGAGGCTAACGTTGAGCTAACAATTTTTCAACGACCAACAACTGAATATTACAGTGAAATGTATTAGGGTTGGGCGATTAGACGAATTATTCGGCAATCGACGATTGGCTGAGCCTTTAAACGTCGTTTTTATAAGAGGCGATTTGTGTATTTTTTTATTTATTTTCCCGTGATTAAGTTTGTTAATGATTCATGCAGATGCGCATGTATTTTACACGTTATGCACAGAGAACATCACTGAGATAATATAATCAATGAAGTAATTGCCACCTGAGCATTATTAGACCATTCTCCACATCTCGCTGCTGGCCGTGCGCACAAGCGGCGCGCTGAAAAGGAGCTTTGGAGCGCGTCTGTGACAGACCTGTGCACAAGAGCAATGTCGAGGGCTTCCGGACCTGGAAAGCGGAAACCCTTCTATCTTCCAGAGAGTCTAGTAGACTTCTTGTTATTTCATTTAGAGGAATGTTCCCTGATTTTAAAACTTTGGCTGAAGTGGCGCTCCTTACTCCAGCACCCGCTTTGTGGCAGCGGAGCGCTGAATCATCACATTTAAACAGCCATGAGTCTGTCTGAGGCACAAGTCCAGAACCTCATGAGCCTCTTCAGCAAAGCCCCTCAGCAATGCCCCTAGAGACATTTAATTACAGACAAGCAGGTGACAGTTCAGGTTTACGCGGAGCGGAATGAGCGTTCGGACCGAAGCAGGTGTTCCTAATTTAAGTTAAATCGTTTAATGGCATTGCTACTGGTATCTGTTCAGCTTGTTTGGACTAAATATGAATTAAAATGAATGGAACTGTAATGTTTTTATGGAATGTTTATTATTATTTAAAAAACGAAAGTGAAAGGAATCATGCGGCCCCTCCTCAGAGTGCGTCCACATGCAGCAGCGACTCGTAAAAGAAAGAAACCCAGTAGCCTGTTAAAAAACAAAACATTTGATTTAAATAAAATTCCACAACGATGGGCGCCACAGGGAAACAAAGATGAGGCTTCTTTTAACACTTTAACCGTGTTTAATACGGGCCGTTTATACGTCACTCCACCAAATAACAAATACAAAATTAAACAAAAAGTAAGAAAAATCTACATTTATCTTCCATTGAACATATGTGCACTGCACTTCCATTAAAAAAAATCTATGACTTCATCTGTGTTCGCAAATCAGTCCATGCATGTTTACGTTGCTCAAAGAGTTACGTGCGCGAATGTATCGCCTATCGTCATTTATTGGACTGACGATTGGAGGTTGGAAAAATTATACATATCGCCCAACCCTAAAATGTATTTATCTACTTATCAACATACTGTGTATGACTCATCTTCGCTCGTCATCTAGAATCTTCTGGTGCTGATCCGTAACGGCCATGAAACTCACGGAACGGGAGTGAGAAAGTCACTCTTGTTTTGAAAATGGGCTGCAGTACCCACATTTGACCACAGGAGGTCGTTCCTACTGCTTGAACCTTTAAGAAAATCTTTTATATGACTGTTTTTAGACTGGGTGACTTTTTCTGTTGTTTTGCCAAATGAAACTTCAGCTGTTGTAAACTAGCAGCACATTTAGCCTGGCCGTTATCTGGAGGAGACAGGAACCATTCTCCAAAGCTCCAGCAGATCCAAATGTAGTCAGATACTTGATTTTGATTTCATGCTTTTTAAAAGTATTCTGAAGTGGGAGGAGCCACTTCTGACCTTCAAGCTGCTGCTCAGATAACCATGACCTGTATCAAGTAAAACAGCTTTAGGTTTTGGCTCCTCCCACCAGGAGCCCCACACTGGCCCCTGGTCCGTAGACCTTCTGGAGCTGGCCCTGGTTCCAGTCACTGGTTTGAGTCTCGTAAAACCAGCTGAACGTCTGGTCATTTAATCTGGTTAAGCTGCTTGTCTCCGTTTAATAAAGTCTAGTTTCAGGCTGAACTTTTGGTTCTGATTTATTCTTTCGTCGTGGATGAAACTGGAGCCGTCCTGCTCCTGACTAACCCTCAGGCTTTACAGCAGCACAGCTAACTTTATATTTTGCCAGCTGTACATATTTTCCTGCTGGCTGGAGCTGAATGTGGCGGATCAGGGGAGAGAAAACGAGCTCTGAGACGCCGCTGCAGAGGATGATTGATTCCGATCTGCCCCGCTGTCCCTCAGGACTCCGGCCCAGAGCCATCGATCCTCCGGCCGGCCTCGGCGTCACAGAGGAACTCAGCGCTGCTGCGGAGCGGAGCGGCACTCTCTGCTGTCACCTCCCATCAGGACAACCAGACTCCTGACCGAGCCTCCGGGAAATAACAAACGATCAGAAAGAAAAACGTTTCTACAGTCAGGACTCAGCGTTTAGAGAGGATCCATCTGTGTCTGCTGCTGAAGACACAGACAGGAAGTTTGTTTCTGTGGCATTCCTGATGGGAAAAGACATCCTGGAACTTTTCCTGGTGCCGAGTCACCAAAATAAAACTGAAAAAGTTTTACCTGGTAAATAATGAAATTTTGGGTGAAACTTTTAAAATATCATCCGCTGTGTTTCAGTAAAACTCCGATTATTTCAGGAAACAAAATTAAAGAATGAATCATTTTTTTCGACTTGAAACTTTTTTAATAATAAATTTGCAACAGCAGGAAAACACAGGTTAGAACCAGGTGGTGTTAAAATGATAAAATCAGATTTACAGCAGTTTAAACCAGGATCTGGTCCAGGTCCTGGTCCAGGTTAAGGTCCTGGTCCAGGTTAAGGTCCTGGTTCAGGTTAAGGTCCTGGTCCAGGTCCTGGTCCTGGTCCTGGTTCAGGTCCTGGTCCTGGTCTGCAGTGACTCCATCGTGGTCTCTGTAAGAACATCAGGACACGCATGTCTCTGACTCATGATGACAGAAGACAAATGAGATGAATGAGTGGATCCTGCCTGGTGAGAAGAGCTGCAGCATCTGCACCTTCTCCATCCCCCATAAACCCCCCTTCATCATGTCAGACCCTCCTCCTCCTCATATCCATAAAAATCTCCTTCTTTATTATGTTTCCACAGGCTGCCGTGCAGGTTTGATCTAATGCTGCTTGTCAGAAATCTGCCTGCTTCTTGGAGCAGAACATCCAGAGATATGACTTTATTATGGTG
The DNA here is from genome assembly GCA_006937985.1 of Aphyosemion australe. Classification (NCBI taxonomy): domain Eukaryota; kingdom Metazoa; phylum Chordata; class Actinopteri; order Cyprinodontiformes; family Nothobranchiidae; genus Aphyosemion; species Aphyosemion australe. Next base: position 207,967 of record SSNS01000544.1, on the reverse strand, counting down.
AGAGGAGGAGGAGGGCTGAGGGGAGAGGAAGAGTAACAGGGATTATTGATGGAAAGAGGGAAATAAAACAGTATCAGGTCTTCATAATGCGCTTCAGCACCTCCTGGATTTTCTAGGAGCTGCTGAAGCCGATTTAGATGATTTTCTGACATCGGAAGATTTAGTTTTATTAGAATGATGGTTTAGAGGTTTCACCTCCGCGTGGAAGGAGCTAACACCTCCCTCATAAAGGATGATGACCTCACCATGGTGTGGAACATCTCTGCAGGCTCTCAGGAGGTTAGTGGGACTTCCCTAACAGTCAGACCAGGTCACGGTGGTTTTCAGGAAGTAGCTTGTAGCAAAGTCATGGTTGTTACTGGTGGGCCGCAGCAGGTGGGTTCTAGGTGGAGTCTGGTGGAGTGTTTCCATGATGTAAGAGCATAGCTCCTCTCAGAAATGTGACTCAGTCATCCAGCTGCTCTAGAACCAGCTGCTCTAGATCCAGCTGCTCTAGATCCAGCTGCTCTAGATCCAGCTGTTCTAGATCCAGTTGCTCTAGAACCAGCTGCTCTAGATCCAGCTGCTCTAGATCCAGCTGCTCTAGATCCAGCTGTTCTAGATCCAGTTGCTCTAGAACCAGTTGCTCTAGATCCAGTTGCTGCAGATCCAGCTGCTCTAGATCCAGTTGCTGCAGATCCAGCTGCTCTAGATCCAGTTGCTGCAGATCCAGCTGCTCTAGAACCAGCTGCTCTAGATCCAGCTGCTCTAGAACCAGCTGCTCTAGATCCAGCTGCTGCAGAACCAGCTGCTCTAGATCCAGCTGCTGCAGAACCAGCTGCTCTAGATCCAGCTGCTTTAGATCCAGCTGCTCTAGAACCAGCTGCTCTAGATCCAGCTGCTTTAGATCCAGCTGCTGCAGAACCAGCTGCTCTAGATCCAGCTGCTGCAGAACCAGCTGCTCTAGATCCAGCTGCTTTAGATCCAGCTGCTCTAGAACCAGCTGCTCTAGATCCAGCTGCTTTAGATCCAGCTGCTCTAGAACCAGCTGCTGTAGATCCAGCTGCTCTAGATCCAGCTGCTCTAGAACCAGCTGCTCTAGATCCAGCTGCTCTAGATCCAGTTGCTGCAGATCCAGCTGCTCTAGATCCAGCTGCTCTAGAACCAGCTGTTCAGGTTTTAAACATTCTGAGATAAATCATCTTGTTAGAGGAACAGAAGTCGATCCAAACATCGAGTCATGTACGAAGCGATGATCAGATCAGGTCAAACGGAAACGGTGACATTTCAGACTAAAGGTCACAAACCATCAGTCTGTTAAACATCTAATGAGGTTTTATTAACCACACAGACCCACCAGCAGACAGGTTCACTGGCCCAGTGGGCTGGACCAGGTCTCTAGTCTCTAGTAACACACACACACACACAACTAACGCCACACAGCTTGCCGTATACCAAACAATCGTTATTAATCACTGCACAGATTCAGCAGTTCCTCCAGTTGCCGTCAAGCTCACCGCTCTCCTTCGCCACTGTCCTTTGCCACTCTCCTTCGCCGCTCTCCTTCGCCGCCTGTTTGTGGCAGAGAGAGCGCTGATTCCTGACGCGGACCACCTGCGTTCCTGCACGCTCCTAGCTCTTCACCTTCTCCGCCCTCCCCCGCTGATGCTCTTCCCCATGAGCCGCACAATGTTAGCAAAGAATTTTGTGTAATTTAGTAATTTTATGACTACAGACCATGAAAACCTGCTGAGTCTTAGTGTGTCTCATGGTGCATTTACACTATGGTCAGCTTGGTCTGGCCCTGGTGGGGTCATTTCAGTTACATTAGCGTTGTTTGTGCAAATCCTACCGCTTGTTTTGGCCCTTCTTCCCAGCGATTCGTATCGTGCTGAGCCGCCACACACAGCCACCTATGGACCGAATGGCCGTCTGAAGTTGTGATACTCTCACGCCTTCCTACTAGTGGTAGCCTCTGATTGGCCTGGCAGTGTGCGTGTGAAGTGATGTCATAGAAAGGCACCCAACCAAACCCAAATAAACAGCCGGTGACACATTTTTACTTCCTGTTTGTTCCTCAAAAAGAGCCACAGTCTGAGTACTGAGTACAAAAGTACCTCAACTCAACTTTATTTATAGAGTTCATTTACTTACCTTGACCAAAGCGCCGCACAAATGACATCATAAAAACAATAACATTCATATAACACAGTGCATCATTTAGTCCTAAGTGCTTAAGTGCATCTTAGTGAGTCCTAGTTAGTCCTTGTGACTTCTAGTGAGTCCTAATGAGTCTTGGTGGGTCCTTATGAGTTCTAGTGAGTCTTAGTGAGTCCTCATGATTCCTAATGGGTCTTAGTGAGTCCTCGTGAGTTCTAATGAGACTTAGTGGGTCCTAGTGGGTCTTTGTTAGTCCTAGTGAAACCCTTGAGTCCTTGTGAGTCCTAATGAGTTCTTGTGAGTCCTAATCATTCTTGGTGAGTCCTTGTGGGTCCTAGTGAGTCTTTTTTAGTCCTAGTGATTCATTGTGAGTCCTCATGAGTCTTTGTTAGTTCTAAGAGTCCTGGTGAGTCTTAACGTTTGTTTATTCTGAATGTTTCTGATGAAATGTTTATGCTGATCATTATTTTTAGTCTGTCATCACGGGCCCCTCAGGACAGACGGCCAGGAGTCGGATGTTGTGTAACCGCCATGATGGCGAGCCAACAGCACGTCGTGAGCAGGAAGGAAGCTGCAGGAAGTGGTCATCGTGCCAAAGAGGGAGTCCCTCTGATTCCTTTATGTAACGGACAGACAGGCTTTTCAGAGGGATTTTGATGATCAGATTCTTCAGTCTAGTTTTTTTTGTGCCTCTAACCAGATTTAATATAATTTTTCATGGGTGATGAAGCAGGTGGTGTCAGTGGTCCATTCTGTGTCTTCCTCCTCCTCTTCCGCTGTAGTGTGTCACTTTTTACAGCCTGACTGAGTCCCTCTGCTGTTTGCTGCGTGTCTTTTATATCTGTATGTCTGAAACATATTTCTTCACGTGTCGCTGCGTGTGATGCCACTCTGTAACCTTGGCGATGGCTCGGTTTGTACCAGGCATCAGGTTTCCTGCAGCTTTGGTCCAGACGGCGACGCTGCTGCAGCTCGGAGCTCTCAGGAGCATTTTGGGTTCTGTGTTTTTAAGTTTGCGGATGCCGTTCTGCAGCGCGTCCTTGGCACTGTCTGAAGTCACATCACAGCTCCTCTGCTGGCTGCCGCCACGCTGCTTAGTCAGAACAACGTCTTGGCAGCAAAACAAGGGATTTTCTCAACAACCTTCACAAACCATGAGTCATGTTTCACTTCTTTGAGTGCAGCTTGATTCGGTTCGGATCCTGTCAGACTGAGACGTGCAGACTCTTCTCCCTCGTTTACCGGACCTCGTTCCTTATTTGGGCAGTGACGAGTCTGACGAGGGATCAGCTGACCCTTCTGCTTTAGCAGAAACCCGGTCCAGACCCAGTCAGCTGCAGGTTCTGGGGATGTGTGTTTTCTCTGGTGCTGATGTTTCTGTCGTAGTCGGCTGATCTGCAACGAGTCGCCTTGAAGAACTCGTCAAACTTTAATCTGGTCTCATATCAAGTTTGTTCAAAGCCAAAAGTGTTTACAGGAATCATTTTTATTTTTAAAAATCTGCTCTTCATCTCTGTTTTTCCCGTCCGCTCACTGATCCCAGGTCTGGCAGCACTGTAGGGTCAGCTGCAGGTCTCTGTGACCTCTGACCTCTGCTGCTTATTGAAGGTTTTTAAAGGACCGGTCCTGGAAGGAAACCCAGACCTCCAGTTCTCCCCGGCTCCCCCTGAAGGATCCCAAAGTGTTCTCAGCTGAGATCTCATCCCAGAACCTGGAAAACCTCCAAAGGGAGGAAAGCAGGAGGCCTCCTTGATGAGGAGGAAATGTGCCCATAAATCCCATAAGTCAGATTTCTGGAAAAGTGTTCAGAGGTGGTTTGGAAGCTCTCAGCTCTTCCTGCACCACCACCAACCGGATCAACGCAGATGGAAGTCCTAATCCTTAAGTCCATCTCTCCTCCATCCTTCCATCACTCAGATCCCAGAACTCCTCCTCTGGAGGCAGACACTCACCCCCAACATGGAGGAGGCGTTCCACCCTGCTCTGGTTCAGAACCAGAACCTCAGACCTTGGAGGATCCACAGGGAACCTGTAGAGTCTCACCTGGAACAAGCAGGACCAGGGGGATCAGACCTGCTGATAAGAGCAGTCTGCTGCTTTAGGTTCTTCAAGGAATGAGGTGATTTATGGATGATCTGTGGGACGAAAAAGACTCTAGAAGGATTCTAAAGATCTTTTTCCTGCACGAGGACTGAACCTGACGTGTTCCTGTGTACGTGTGCAGCTCCAGCCTGTTGTCTCCTCCCTCTACACGTGAGTGCGTCTGCGTGGGCGGTCATATGTGTGGTGTTGTTTGGCGCCTCAGGAAGCGACATATGGAGCTGACGATCACGCGCTACGAGGCCCAGAGAGGAACGAGCCGCTCTGCTTTAGTGTGAAGGAGTTGGTGTTGGCACACCTGGATCCAGGAGTCCGGTTCTGACCCGTGACGGTTAAACCCAGAAGGGTTTCTATCAGAGCCACCACTCTGTAGGCGATGATCAGGTTCTGTCCAGGTGTTTGGGTCCGTTACCCGAGCAGCAGGAGTCACGCTAGCACCAGCAGCTCTTCCATGTGGTTGTTTTACTCCGACCCGCTGATTTACCAAAACATCCACGTCTGCTTTTGTTAGCATGACTTAGCTCCAGGGATGTCACGATTACCAGAAGATTAGTGTGTGTGTGTGTGTGTGTGTGTGTGTGTGTGTGTGTAACCAGTTTAACCTTCAGATGACCTCGTGGAGCCGTTACTCCTTCAGATGAGGAGCCTCCTGGTTCTCCTGACTCCTGCTGACTAGGAGCTTCTGGTCCTCTCCGTCTGCATCCTGACAGTCAGGCTCCAGACTTCTCAGCTTAGTTTGGTTTGTTGGGATGGAAACGGCGACCTGTGTGTTCCTGCTGGACCACCCCCACCCCCGGTGGGTTTGTGAGACCTCCGCCCGCTCCGCGTAAGCGTGACTCCGACAGCAGTGCCCAGGTGGAAGCTTCATGGATTCAGGAGCAGTTAGACATTTTGCTGCAATGCCACTGCAATGCAACACCCTTTGTCTGTTCAGGGATGCTCCCCCAGAGTGTGTGTGTGCGTGTGTGTGCGTGCGTGTGTGTGTGCGTGTGTGTGTGCGTGTGTGTGTGCGTGTGTGCGTGTGTGTGTGTGTGTGTGTTAAAGGGCAGCAGTGTCACCTCTTGTTTGAGACTAACTGATGAAGAGGACCTTTGCTGTTTCTGATCTTTTATCCATTAGTTTAATTATAGCGGCAGATCTGACCTCACATGACCTCCCGTTCACGTCCTGCTCGAGTCCCGCTCTGCTGTTGGCTGAAAATGATGAATCTGTTGACCGAAGTCGGTGTGATTGATCAGCAAACACCCCCCCAGCAGGACCGATGTGAGACGGAGCGTCCAGCAGCTGGATGTAGGAGCACACTCTGAGTGCCTGATGCTTCCTGTTTGCTTGTTTACCTGTAAAGTATCTCTGAAGGCTCCTCTGTGGAGGTCAGGATCACAGGGTAGCGCCCCCAGCCACCTCCTTCAGCTCCTCTGTTGGGGCCCCAAGGCCAGCGTGTCTAGCAGGACATGCCTGAAGAACCACCTCATGAGTCCAGGAGACATCCCTACTGAAGCCTGAACCACCTGGCTCACCTCCTCATGGAGGAGCAGCGGCTCTTCTCCAAGCTCCTCCCCCTCTTTCTAAGGCTGACCCAGCCACCCTGCATCACTGAGGGTTGGAACACAGATTACCTTCATCTTCCCCACAGCAAACCAGTCCTTCCTCCCCTCACTAACGATTGAGCCCCCCGAGCTCCTCCTCCTGAGGTAAATGGTAAATGGCCTGTATTTGTATAGCGCCTTCTTAGGGTTCTACAACCCCCCAAGGCACTTCACAACACAATCAGTCATCCACCCATTCACACGCTGGTGGTGATGAGCTACATCGTAGCTACAGCTGCCCTGGGGCGCCCTGACGGAGGCGAGGCTGCTGTACACTGGCGCCACCAGTCCCTCCGACCTACTGGCTACTGGGACCAGACTTTGATCCTGGTAACCAGTAACGATCCGTTACTCTAACTGAACCTTTATTATCTGCAGGAAGTGGATCCACCGGTTCAGTCTAACAGGAAGCACCTAGAACCAGCGTGATGTTCTCATATCTGTTCTGTTCTAGCTCTATGGACCAGCCATGATGCTCCGCCCATCGCTCCTCCCCTTCCCTCTGACCCATCGCCTGCTGTCAGATTTCTGGCTCAACGGCTCTTCGGCATCACGCAGATGCTTCACCACTGTAGGCCACACCCCTCAGCCTGTGATTGGTCAGGACTCAGTGGAGGTGTTAGGCCACTCCTACCCCCGAGATGACTTCACCAACGTCACGGCGAAGATCCTGGCGAAAGTGGGCCGCAACCTTCACAACCAGCATCATCATCCTCTGTGGCTGATCAAGGAGCGAATCAGAGCTCACTTCTACAGGTAGGCCAGGTGTGACTCAGCAGCCAATCAGCTCGTAGAGCTTGTTACTGCTGGTAGTTGCTGCAGTTCCTGCAAACGTCCTCTAGGTGGCACATGTCCATGTAGGTTAGTAACAGTCTCTACCTGCTTCTACAGGAAGTTTGGTGTTCTGCAGACTGCTTATTATGGGATGGGAGTGACTTTACTCAATCACATGGTCCAGGGCTCTAGAATGAGGGAGAAGACCAGTTGGTCTCAGGTTTGATCTGGTTTCTCATCAGAGGGTCGACAGTCACTCGAGTTCCTCCGGTGAATCAGCTGCCACTAAACT
>SSNS01000544.1:198587-201020 GCA_006937985.1 Aphyosemion australe | reverse complement strand
GCATTAACAGGTCTGGGCCGGAGCTGCTTTATGATTCTAGCATTCCTCGGGTCTCTGTTGAAGCTGGAGCTCTGGAAGCAGCAGGACACCTGAGAGCTTCAGACCTGATGGGAACTAAATTACCTGCTGCTTCTCATTAAGGTGACTTCTGCTGCTCCAGGAGCTGAGTTACACGACCAGAACAGGGTCTGCCTGGGCTGAGCTACTTGGGAAGTTTTGGTTCTTCAGACGTAAACCTGATGGTTTTTGTATTTATGGGTGAAGTTAGAACGAGTTTTCTTTCTGAAGCCAAAGACTTTGTTGAGTTTCATAAAAACTTCCTGATGATTGTTGTTCCTCCACAGCTCCTTCATCGCCCGCTCGGGGAACCCGCTCTTCTCCGTCCACGATAACCTGAGTCCGGTGGTGTCGGTGGAGCAGAACTTTGACAGGTCAGGACCTCCGTGTTGTCCTTCAGAGTAAAAACTGTTCCCAGGGTTTCTTTTTATTTTAGCTGGAAACTTTCAGGGAAGAAAATGTGTGATATCTTGATGGATGGATGTAAGGGCAGCAGCAGCTCAGGAGGTAGAGTGGTTCCCGGCAGAGAATTCTGCTGTTGTGTCCTTGGGCAAGACACTTAACCCTCCTTACCTGCTGGTGGTGGTCGGAGGGACCGGCGGAGCCTGTGTTCAGCAGCCTCGCCTCCGTCAGAGCGCCCCAGGGCAGCTGTGGCTACGATGTAGCTCATCACCACCAGCGTGTGAATGGATGAATGATTCACTGTAGTGTAAAGCGCTTTGGAGTCCTCTGACTCTGGGTCATTTATCATTTATCATGTTTGATTGACAGCTTGCTGATCCCCCCCGACCACCCCAGCAGGAAACGAGGAGACAACTATTACCTGAACAGGTGAGTCTTAACAGTTTACTTAACTATTCTATATTAATGACAGGAGCAGCTGGAGAAGATGATGTCATTCAGCTTTATTAGGATCACGTGTGTTTATATGAAAAAATAAATGTTGAGTCATCAAATAAAAGTGAAAACTTTGTTTCCTCTGATTTCATGAGTTCATAAAACTTAAACTTCATTTATTGTTCCTACAGGAACCAAAGAGGTCCATTTTTAAACATCGTGATACTAACTATGGTAGTAAATATTAACATCAGGTGGTTATTTCTGCAGAAACATTCAGAACTTACAGAAAGAAAATCATTTAGCTCATGGGGAGGGGAAAGTTTTGGGGTGCTAAAGGGGGTGTTCACATGCTAATGGTAGGAGCTAAAAGCTCAACCTTACAATTAGCTCAGTCTAGCTAATAGCTCATACTAGCTGTTAGCTCATACTAGCTGTTAGCTCAGTCTAGCTGTTAGCTGAGACTAACCATAAACTCAGTCTAGGTAATGGCTCATATTAGCTGTTAGCTTAGTCTAGCTGTTAGCTGAGACTAGCCATAAATTCAGACTAGCTGTTAGCTCAGTCTAGCTGTTAGCTGAGACTAGCCATAAACTCAGACTAGCTGTTAGCTCAGTCTAGCTGTTAGCTGAGACTAGCCATAAATTCAGACTAGCTGTTAGCTCAGTCTAGCTGTTAGCTGAGACTAGCCATAAATTCAGACTAGCTGTTAGCTCAGTCTAGCTGTTAGCTGAGACTAGCCATAAACTCAGACTAGCTGTTAGCTGAGATTAGCCATTATCATTAGCCATCATCAGTCCTGAAGTACATAAACTATTTCTGTGAAAAGAGGCTGTTCAGGAGGCTAAACGGTAAAGACATTTCATAACCTTTAGACAGGAGCGTCGTCCTAATAGCTGAAATTCCCGTTAATGGAAACAGGAACTGTGTGAATTCCTTCTATATTTCCTGTCTTGAGCCGACCAGGTGGTTTTAGCAAACTTTTAATGCTCTTAAATGGTTTTCTTCAGAAACATGATGCTCCGCGCTCACACGTCCGCCCACCAGACAGAGCTGGTCCGGTCGGGTCTGGACGCGTTCCTGTTGGCGGGAGACGTTTACCGACGGGACGAGATCGATGCTAGCCACTACCCGGTCTTCCACCAGATGGAGGGGGTCCGACTCTTCTCCAACCACGAGGTTTGACCCAAAAAGAACCAGACTAGAGGCTTTTAAAGGTTGAATACGGAACATTTTAATAAAAGGCTATATTTTTAAACTGAATCCCTTCACGGGGCGTTTAGAGGTGCAGAATGAAGCTACAGTATTTCCTTTAAAAGTTATATTTTAACTAAAAAACAATCAAATATTCATTTTGACGGGCACGACACTGGGGTTATGTTTACATCTACCAACCACTAGAGGGCACGTTGCGGGTTGCCAAATACGCAGTCCGCTCGGCACAGCGAGGCTGGCCCTGTGGAAAATGGCGGACTCTGCAAGTCAAGCAGCTGCTTCTGAGCCCAGAAGATGTCGTTATCCTTCTCAGAAGAGGAGCGA
>SSNS01000544.1:173587-191087 GCA_006937985.1 Aphyosemion australe | reverse complement strand
AATTGATGAAGTAAACTAATGATGTAGATCCATGTGTTCACCTCACGGCTCCTCCATCACTGCCCCTAACCCTGTCCTCCACATACTGGTTGGTACTGGTCAGAGCCCAGCTCCAGCTCCAGGTTAGGGTTGTTTAGCTGGTTGTTAAATCAGATCCTTTTATGGTCGACGAGAAAATGTCCGACAGACAGGAAGTTAAAGTGGTACAGAAGAACTGTAAGGTTTTTTATTTGATTCTGTGTGTGTGTGTGTTTGGGAGGATGGGGGGGCAGCATATGGGACTTGGCAATAATGACCAAACCTCATCTCCAAACCCTGATTTAAGCACACACCCTTGGGACAAGCTGGTGTGTGTGTGTGTGTGTTTGTGTGTGCGTGTGCGTGTTTATGTATGTATGTTTGTGTGTGTGTGTGTGTGTGTGTGTGTGTGTGTGTGTGTGTGTGTGTGTGTGATGTGGGCGGGAGCTAAAATCTGATTAAAGTCGTGTTCGTGACAATTAACGTCCCTTCAGACCTGCTGTAGCTCTCGTGGGACTCTCTCTCTCTGTCTCTGTGTGTGTGTGTGTGTGTGTGTGTGTGTGTGGTTCAGGTGGCAGGCTTCGGTCTTAATCCCCCCCCCCCCCCCCCTCCTCTGAATAAATCATGTGACCCCTCCCCGCCCTCCTTTCATCCCTCCATCCATCCGTCTCTCATTAAACCTCGTCTGTCACCTCCTCTTGGCTTCCACTCCTTTTTCCTCCTCCTCTTTTTTCTGATGAGTCTGCAGTTTAATCCCTCTCTCCTCTTACTCTCGTTTTTCATCTTTCTGTCCTCCTGCCTCAGGATGGAGGGATGAAGCAGATGGAAGATAGAAAGCGTGGCGACCCTTCGTCTTTGTTGTGTTTTCAGGCTTGTAAAGTCACGCCTCCTTGTGGTGACCTCTGACCTCTTCTTGCTAATTGACAGCTTCTTTCTCCATCCATCCATCCATCCATCCATCCATCCATCCATCCATCCGAATCCCTCCTTCTTTTGCTTTGTTCCTTTGAGTCCTCCAGAAAATCACTTCCTGTTTTTTGTTCAGATTTAATTTAGCATCCATTGTTTTCTTCATCCCTCCATCATTCCCTCTAACTAGTATAGTAGCTTCATATCAGATTTCTGTTTTCACACAGACACACACACACACACACACACACACACACACACACACACACACACACACACACACACACACACACACACACACACAGAATAAGTAGAATATGACACCAGCTTAAACTCTCTCTCTGCTCACACACTAATTTGTTGGTCAGGATATGTGTGTGTGTGTGTGTGTGTGTGTGTGTGTGTGTGTGTGTGTGTGTGTGTGTGTGTGTGTGCGTGCGTGCGTGCGTGTGTGTGTGTGTGCGTGTGTGTGTGTGTGTGTGTGTGTGTGTGCGTCTCCCGGGTTTACGAAGGGCAGAACAAACATTTGTTTGTGCAGCGATCCATCTCAGCCCGGCCCGCTCCCTCCATAACAAGCAGCATGGGGGGGGGGCTGACAGGTGGATAAACACACCTCTCCATCGATCATAAATCAATGATCAGCAGTAATAATTACAGATTCTGGATGAAAATGCTCAGATTAATAATTTATGAGTTTTCCGTCAAACGTTTGTTATTAATTTAGCTTTCATGTAAAAATCACAGAAATCTGCATAAAACTCATTCTACTGGATTTTTTCTCTTCCTCGTTGTTTTTCTAGTTCTTGTTATTTTTGTTGGGGACGTTCAGCAGCGTGACTCCGTTCAGAGCATCCTAATGATAAACCAGAGATGATCCTTATCTTTTCCCGTTGGTTTTCTGTTTCTAACAAAACAAACATGGAATAATGTTTATGGATAAATAAGACTGGTTTATCCCTCCACCGGGCTCCAGCTGCTTCAGAAGAACCTCTAAAATGCCTCAGAACGTCTGGAGGGTTCTCCGTTTCACTGCTCAGACAACGCTAACGGACCTTAACCCCTCCTTCACACTGGAGGCATCAGCGGCGCGGAACGGTTTATCCGTGAGCTTCGCCGCGTGCCACAGTGGCGGTGTCCAAATCCAGGGATTGCATGCTCATGAGTACCCGTCCTCATTGGTCTCAGGAGAACGTGTTCTTCCGTGACCGCTTAGACCGGATGTTAACAGCTGTGAATGTGGACGTTCTAGCCTTAAATAAAAGTCCCGCCCCTACTCCTGTCACCTAGCAACTGCTTAAAGAAAATCTATTACAAAATATGGATCCACGATGCTGGATTATTCACGGTTAATTGTATAATTTATTTTATGATTTATGATTTACCAATTTTATGAACTGTAATGACGAACAAGAATACAAACACACATTACAGGCCTAATGACAATGGGAAACGCCTAAAAACACAACCACTTCAGGCTTTTACTTTTTCTACAGTCAGATTTGAATAAACTAGTCGTCCTGCTGCTCTACTGCTGTGCTTCCCGTTTCTACAGAAGTCAATCCCGCAGTGCATCACGGGAATTATGGAGGTGAGGAGACCACGGAGACTACACCGCACCCGTTCTCAAAATCGGGGAAAAGAAGAACGCATTTCAAGACCGCATTCTGAGCATTCTTGGAATTTGGACGGTCTTCGACGCGGCGCTGTGACGTCACTGGTCTTAAAATCCGAACTCATGAGCACGCAACCCAGCTAGCCTGGCAAGCCATCCTATATATGTGAATATATAGTCTGGCCACGACCCATTGACGGCCCTCAGTCGTGAGGCGGGATCTACGGTTGTCTATCAAAATGTCAGCACGCAATTGGATAGCGCTAGGACCAATCAGAGTGAAGAACAACGTGACGTAATCACAGCGACGGAAAAGCGGGAGGCATTAATGGCGTCAATGATTTCTGTCGTTTTTGTATAAAAACATGTGAATATCAGGTGTACTGGGACATTGCACTACTTTGTTTGATAAAAATAAGAAGCCGCTAAGTATATCAGACAGACTTACGCACGTTGGAGTCTAAATAATCCAATGTTGATGACAAAGCCGTTTCAAACCTGCGCCGCCGCCATGTTGTTTGTGTTTGCGGCCGCAGCGCTGACGTCATCGGCTACTCCCGCTCTGTGATTGGCCCAAAATATAGAGCGCTGTGATTGGCCCAACCAAAACTATAGCGAGCTGTGATTGGATAGACACCGGCTGCGAGGGTTCCTATGAAGCGTGCCTAGACCAAACTCTGCAAAGCAAGAATTTGGTCTAGTTCACTAGGCTAGAACCCCTGGATTTGGACACAGCGACTGTCTCCACGGTCCTCCTCGCTGGACTCACGAGATCACAAAATCCCTCGAGATTTCAAAGGTCACGGTTTGTTTATGCCATCCGCCATTAGACCAAAAAGAAGGAACTCACGTGTGGCGTCGCTGTGTGATGTCATAGATGATGATGTTCCTCTCCACTGCCAGGACTAAAGCCATGAAAACACGCCGCTGCACTTCTTGAACGATGCAGGGAGTAAATAAGCCGTGATGTCACATGTATAGATGTAATCTACATAGATATGAAATTGCATTGCTGCAATAGTCTTTTATTTTGAAAAATACTGGAGGTTTGACACTGAAACATGTGATTTCCTGTCTAGCCCTGTTAACTGCAAAAAATTGACATGACCCAGAAGCGGCTCGCGGCAAATATAGAACTTGATCCTATCTTTAGCGGTGCCTGAAAATGCCTGATGCCTCCGGTGTGAAGTCGGGGTTACTAACGGTTCTCTTCACGCTGTTTACATTTAACACAGAACCAGGGTGCGACGGGTCAGGACAAGCAGAGACGGCTGCAGAAATAAAACCCGGTAATTGTTGTTTTTATTCTCTATCTGACACCAAAAATGTGTTTTCTCAGCTAGAGCTCCCTCTGTGAGGACAAAAACAGCTGGAGAGGTGTGGGCGGAGCCTAGTGGTGGGTGGTGCACCAAAAATGAGTCCATATTGAAATTTGTGACAAAAACCGATGTCATTAGCCCGTGTGGGTATTTCCTGTAGTTATAAAGAAAAGAAAAGATGCATGTAGGTTGGTGAAGTTCTTGTCCCTTCAGCATGCTGTGTTACAGACAGGAAGGGGCGGAGTCACATGACTCAGATGTAAACTTTGTGGAAAGTCGGGGTAACACGTCCTCCATGTGCAGTAACGTAAACGCGATGTAGCTCTTTGTAACATTGTAGATCATCAGAGATTCTGTCTAAAATACTTTGCTTGCAGGAAAACTTTAACTTTAGTTCTGATACTTTTATACGTGTTCAGTTGTGCTTAGGTTTTCCATCCTAATAACTAAGTACTAAGTACAACTAAGTACTTCAGTACTCAGTTTTACAGGTTTTGAAGTAGCAATAAATGAATCAATCTAGGGCAATATACCTGACTGGAGCGATTATGCTGCCACAGCCCCCCCCCCCAGTGGACAACGTTTGTTTTTGCGTCTACGGGTGTACTGGTTGTTTACGATGTTCACGATGACATCACCTGTGTCACATGACCCAGTCACAGTAAACCCCTCAGTCACTTTAACTCTTTCCTTTAAGAGGAACCACCCTTTCATTTTATCTCCCAGAAATCCAGAGGATCCGTTTGGGAATCCCGTTGGTCATACTACCCCCCCCACCCCCCCCACACACACACACACACGCGCGCGCAATGGCGTCTCCAGAAGCAACAAACACGATGATGTCACTATCAGAACGACGATGAGGAGGATGTGATGAAGGTGGCGAGCGCTGGCTCCAGATCAGAAGATGCAGCAACATTCATTCATCCCAACTGCTCCGAGTGAATAACGAGCAGAGGACGGAGCAGCCCACGTGCAGCCGGACCGATCCAGAACCTGAGTCACGACGAGATAAAAACGGAACGCTTGATTCTTCCCACCGGAGGAGAAGTGACATCTTCTCTACCTCCTCATCAGCTAAAACGGGACAGCTCGGACTATTTAGGGACACCAGGGGTCAAAGGGCACTCACAAACCTTTCCATGACAGAATATTCAGTGCAGCAGCACCAGGTCAAAGGTCAACTGTCAGATAAATGACCCAGGAACTCTGTCTCAAAGGTCAAAGATCACGGCAGATCCAGCTTGTCTGTAAACTTTCATCTGATCAAAGTGGAGCTGTTTACCCATAATGCACTGCAGCCAGGAGAGGAGTTCTGGTTCTGACCCGGGTCTCTGTTGGTTTTAGCTCCAGAGTCTGGAAGGGATTTGATTTCCTCGGATCTTCTTCACCAAACAAATCCCAGAGCTTCTGGTTGGGATGCTGGAGCTGCCTCAGACATCCAGAGGCACCAGCTGGGATTTGTCCCTCTCTGTGATCCAGTCAGTTGGCTCTGAGCGGAGAAGCTGCAGGATCAGGTCTGGATCAGCTGGAACTCGGAGCGCCACCGTAAACAATCAAACCCTGACTCTGTCGGAACAATCTGGGTTTCCTGAAGATAATGAGTCACTTATCTCGAAGGAAAAGGCATTTCCTGTTTTAATAAAAGGGAACAAATCCTTTGATCTGCTTTCTGCTCCTGGACTTTATTCCAGTAGAAAATGGTTTTATTTAACCAGGATGTGTTGGAAGTTCGGATTCCTGAAGCATTTTTGTGAGATACGGAGCAGCTGTCAGGTAGAACAGAACTCATTAGGCCCGGTTCTGGTTCCGACAGAACAACACGACGTCTGGCCCATTTTCTTCAGAGTGAAATTAGAGGCTGAACATGAAACGGGATCTATTTTTATCAGCTGAGGCTATTTATAGCAGCAGCAGGACGGAGCTCTGCAGAGCTCGCTTACAGCGCTTCAGTAGTGTGTGTGTGGGGGGGGGAGTGTGTGTGTGTGGGGGGGGTGAGTGTGTGTGGGGTGTGGGGGGGTGAGTGTGTGTGTGTGGGTGAGTGTGTGTGTGTGTGTGGGGGGGTGAGTGTGTGTGGGTGTGTGGGTGTGTGGGGGGGTGAGTGAGTGTGTGTGTTTGTGTGTGTGTGTCTTCAAAGTTTTTATATTAATTTCAATCAAATCTAGACTGAACCAACCAGCCAATCAGAAGGCATGACACAAACATGTGACCTCTGAACCTAGCCTAGTGAACTAGACCAAATTCAAACCGTGACCTTTGAAATCTCGAGGGATTTTATGATCTCGTGAGTCCAGCGAGGAGGACGGTGGAGATAGTCGCCGTGTCCAAATCCAGGGGTTCTAGCCTAGTGAACTAGACCAAATTCTTGCTTTGCAGAGTTTGGTCTAGGCACGCTTCATAGGAATCCTCGCAGCCTGTGGCTGTCCAATCACAGCTCGCTATAGTTTTGGTTGGGCCAATCACAGCGCTCTATATTGTGGGCCAATCACAGAGCGGGAGTAGCCGATGACGTCAGAGCTGTGGCCGCGAACCCAAGCAACATGGTGGCGGCACAAGAAACACGTTGGTTTGAAACGGCTTTGTCATCAACATTGGATTATTTAGACTCCAACGTGCGTACGTCTGTCTGATATACTTAGCGGCTTCTTATTTTTATCAAACTAAGTAGTGCAATGTCCCAGTACACCTGATATTCACATGTTTTTATACAAAAACGACAGAAATCATTGATGTTAGACGCCATTAAAGCCTCCCGCTTTTCCGTCGCTGTGACTACGTCACGTTGTTCGTTACTCTGATTGGTCCTAGCGCTATCCAATTGCGTGCTGACATTTTGAAAGACAACCGTAGATCCCGCCTCATGACTGAGAGCCGTCAATGGTTTGTGGCCAGACTATATATTCACATATATAGGATGGCTTGCCAGGCTACTCTGAACCTGCTTTGATCCAGATTCATTAAGAATAAGCATTTTTATTTAATTCTCATACAAACGATTACCCCCCACCCCACCCCACCCCACCCCCACACACACATGCTGACGTACACACACACACTGATAAAGCATTAATGAGACCCTCTAAAGTGGGTTTGGAGCGGAGCTGCCATGGCGTCTGTCTGAGTCTCCGTGGCGACGCTCAGAGGGACGAAGGAGACATTCCAGAACCTCAGATACCATAAAGACCCGGTTCTGTTGGTCTGTGAGCTCCTTCCTGGTTTTCAGTCACATTTAGTCTCAGATTAATAATTTATCTTCTGGGATTTGACTAAATATCATGAAAACGTTCTAATTGTCTTAAAAACTATGATTCAGACAAACGTGTTAAACCCTCTGAATGTGATCTAATCTCGTTTTCTAATTGAAGCACAAACTGAAATTAAAACCAGATATCCCAAAATAACATGTGGGGGGGCATGTTTTATTTTGGAAGGTGACTGCTGAGGTATAGGGAGCCTAAGCCACGCCCATCTACTTCCGGACCACGGGTCATGTTTCTGTAAAAGCCCTGATCCCGTCTGGAACGTGTTGTGGATTTAACGTGATGCTCGTGAACTTTAAAGACACATTCTGATGCCAAGAAAGCGCTGATTTTCACACGGCGGCAAAAGTTACTTAGGTTTGTGTGAAAAGACGTAGAGGACTCCAACGGCTCGTCTCACCAAACTGACGTCATCGGTCCAGACACGGAGGAGAGGAGGTTAGTGTAGCGAGCTTCACATCCTTCTTCCAGGACGACAGAAGCAGCATTAAACGTGGAGAACGCCACGATAAATCTGGTCATGTGATCAGTAGCGGCTACGCTGGAGGAGCAGAGATGCTGCTGTGATGTCATAGATGACACGTCTGATCTGTAGTCTTTAATTATGAATGTTTACAAGCTAATAAATCTCAACGTACATGACAAAGTCTAAACTCACATCATTACTTCTCATTTAAACTGAAACGCGCGTGTGATTCAGGCAGAGCGGTTTATCGCCCCGTTCAGGGAGCCATGAGCCGACCGGAGGGGGCGGAGCCTCAGGCTCCATATTTAGTTACTAAAATCAAACCTCCTCTCCTCGGGTTTTTCAGAAACACAAACCAGGTCCGACTGCAGCACCAGGAGCTCCTCAGGATTAGAGTTCAGCTCGTTTGTTTCCTCTGGGAGAACCGGAGTCAGAACATGTTCCTGTCTGGAGGAGGAGGTGAAGGTCAGGATGTAGCTGCTCCTCGGTGGAGCAGCGACATGGAGGAGCAACCAGACGGAGCCTAATGACCCGTGTGCTGGCGCTGGTCCGCTTCATGTTTCTGGTTCTACTCACAGACGTCTCCATCTGGACCTCCACAAGGAAGGTTCTGATCCACCTCCGCTCCAGAACCACTGATCCGGTCCAAAACCACTGATCCAGAACAGAACGTTTCATCTAGACCAGAACCGCTGATCCGGTCCAGAACCACTGATCCAGAACAGAACTTTTCATCTAGACCAGAACCGCTGACCTGGTCCAGATCTCCAGATCTCCTCTGGTTCCATCTCAGGACCTGTTTAGGACCTGTAGATCAGACCAACGAGAACTCCTCTGGTTCTGTTAAAGGTTCTACTGCTAATGACCCAGGTTCTGATCCATTTGGACCGTAAACCTCTGACTGATAGAGCCGGTTCTGGTTCCTCTGAAGCATAAATAACTCAGATGATTGATGCTAACAAGAATCAGCTGTACATGTGTGAAGATGGATCAAGGAGGCCAGAACCAGAGGTGGTGGTAATCAGAACCTCGACCCAGTCCAAACACACTGATTCCAGCAGGAACCAGGTCAGAACCAACGGCTCTGGTTATCTGTTCTAACAGGAACCAAACCAGCTGGTTCTGGTCTGCAGGATGAAAACATGACGCTCCCAGCATCAAGTCTGCTGATGCCAGGGCTCTTATTTTGAAAGGATTTCTAAGGAAGTCTCAGACATTGTCAGTCAGGAGACTAAAGATCAGTGGTACTCACTCCTGGTCCTGGGGGGCTCTGCTTCAGCATGATGAGCCTAGTGAGCTGCTGCAGGTGAGTCAACCACTGAATCAGGTGTGTTGGAGCAGAGAAACCACTAAAACATGCTGGATACCAGCTCTCCAGGACCAGGAGTGAGTACCACTGCTAAAGATGGTGAAATCCGACGCTCCAAACCAAATATATTGTTGTGTCTGTTCTTATGAGAAACGTCTTTTTAAAATCTTTTTAATTTTTGTTTATTATGTTTGTTTATTTTCTCTGTTTATTATGTTTGTTTATTTTCTCTGTTTATTATGTTTGTTATGGTTGTTATTGAGGAACTTGAGCTGAATTCTCCTTTGGAACTCGTTCGGCTTCCTGCAGCGTCTCCATCGGGATTCCGGATCCCAGAGGAATCCGAGTCTCCTGCGGTTCCGTGTCGAGTTTCCTGTAGCGCGTCGACTCCAGTCTGACTCAGAGTCCGGGTCCGTTTGTGGAGCAGAACAGATTTATTCAGCCTGAGCAGCGGTGGCGTTTAAACCAGGAGAGAAACCTGAGCAGGTGTGATCGGATCTCAGGTAGATCCGGTTCCCATCGGGTTCCCATCACTTCCTGTTTTCATCAGAAACAGAAACACTTAATTGTTTGGATCTAAACAGTTTTAAACAGAGTGCGTTACCGATGCAGGAAATAGACCCGTCCCAGAGCGTCTCCATCAGCATGACGACCTCCGTTCTAACAGACGCAAACAGAACCAGGCCTGATTAATCGATAGCAGCGTCCATGTGGACGGCAGGCGGAGATGGTTTGGTCATTACCGGCGGACGGATGGGCCGGAACGCCAACAGGCAGCCGGCCGACATAAATCAGAGTGAATAATGTCTGAATCAGACTCTGATGATGCTTTTAAACCACTGTCATCGTTCAGCAACGAGCCCAAATGACTCACAGCTCCACGCGTGGGTCGCTGTGTTCCGCTTTACCCCTCATTCAGAAAAAGGTCTGACATCAGCAGCATCTATAGGTCAGACAACTCACAACTCAGGTGTGTGAGGGGCAGTTGCAGGTGTGGTAAACGATCCCAGGAAGCTTTAATGGATAACAGTTCAGGAAAATCGGGAAGATTAAAGTGAAAAATTACTTTTTTTAAGGTTTCATAAGAAACAGAAGAGAAAAACAGTAGAAATGTAAATACTGTTGCCAGTGGCTCATTAGGGTCACCATGGTAACCTTAATCACCTCAATCCCATTGTTGTCTATGGGACATTTTCCCTGATTGAACCTCCTTTAAACCTGCGACGCTGAAGACGGACAGCATGGTCCGAACCAGACAGAACGGTAACGAGCTTAAGTGGTTCAATGATTCAGGACCTGATCAGCTGTTCCTGTTGGTGCTGACTTATTTATTCATTCATCATTGATGAAAACACAAAACCAGTTAGAAACAGACTCAGACATGTAACCAGGTGAGCCCTCTGTGATTCACCTGTGTCAGGTGTGTGATACCTGACTTCCTGTTTGCTCTAATGAAGAACGATTACACGCATGTCCTGGCCTACCTACCAGCTGTGGATCCAGGATTTAGTCACATCCAACACTCTTGAATATCCTGTCTCTAAAGCTGTCGAACAGAGCCAAGGCAGGTTAGAGACGTGGGCCGGAACCAGAACCCCGGTTCTTCGAGACCAACAAACTAGTTTGAGACAAAAAGAAGAGACGAGATCAGACTGAACACTTCATACAGGCGTGTGTGTGTGTGTGTGTGTGTGTGTGTGTGTGTGTGTGTGTGTGTGTGTGTGTGTGTGTGTGTGTGTGTGTATGTGATGTAAACTAACAAAGTATTGGACACAAATGTCACAACCCTAACCCTCCTACTGGTCCGTCTGACACTCCTGACTCAGTAACTAACCAGAGACCGGGTCTAAACCGGGCCTAGCCTGGGTCCAGACCGGGTCTAAACCGGGCCTAGCCTGGGTCCAGACTGGGCTAAACCAGGCCTAGCCTGGTCCCAGACTGGGTCCAGATAGGGTTAGAGGACTTTTGTTGAGGGCTTCGGTGATACGAGAACACGGCTCTGGGATCCAGGGTTTATCCTGATGAATGAGGTCACAGAGGTCAGATGAGGTCAGACTTTAGCAGAGATAACCCAGAAGTAAACACTGATTCATGGTCACTGTTCAACTGATGATAAACTTTATTCGTAAAATCGGAGACAAATCCAGGAAGTAAACCAAAACGACACGGGTAATCAGACAGAAACCAACCAGTCCAGGAGCTGAGCAGGTGGTGAGACAGGAGGACTAGACTAAACACAGACTGGTCCAACAACAACAAACAACAACAAACAAGCTCCTGGAAACAGAACTAACCAGCACGGTTCTAATCCCCTAAACCCGACAGCCACACACATCCATACCAGACTTATTTATCTGCATATTCATGCTCCAGCCTCTGTGTTACCATGGTAACCACTCACAGGATTATAGCACGTACCTGCAGGGAAGTCCAGGTGACACGCTGAGGTCACAGAGTTCCGTCTTTACCTGCAGCAGAAATAAAATCTGACGTTCTGTTTTCTGACAGATGGAGAGGCAGTCACATCACACACACACACACGCACACACACATTACACACACACACACACATCACACACACACACATCACACACGCACACACACACAGTTCTGTTAGTCAAGGTGAGTTTGGGGGATTTCCCTTCTGTTAGCTGCAGTCTCGTGTCTCGTTATCCAGCCTGTGGTCCAGAGCTGGTCCCGTTTGTCCCGTTTTTAATGAGAACACTGAGCCTGGTGGAGCCAGAACCGGGTCAAACGGACTTCTGGAGTGGAGCAAAGAGCCCAGATGCTCCTCAGGAGAGCAGAGCCAGGTCCAAGTTCCTCTGAATGTTTTCCACTCAGATGAAACCTCAGATTAAATCAGCTGATGTTTTTATTCTGGGCGTCTTTGTGTCTCCATACGTCTCCTTAGGAGGGTTACCACCAGGGTGACCTCAGCTAGAACCAGGAGGAGTTCTAACCTGGACCTCCTCTCAGCTGATTACCGGGTTTATTCTGGTATGAAGATTATAAATAAAATGAAGATTTCTGCTCCAGCATGGCTGCTGCTAAATTTGGGAATCATTATTTCTGATCATCTCTTGTGGGTGACGAAACTCCTCTGATTCTCCAACTGGAATGTGACATTATTCCCAGATGTCAGTAGATGGTTCTCATCTCTGATAATCACCAGAATCAGACTAATGGACAGGACGGAGAAGCTCTGACCTCATCAGACCCTCCTGGCCTCAGAGGCCGGTGAGAAACAGTCCAAACCTCCAGGATCAGGCTGCTTCACCTCCAGCACCTCACCAAATCCCAGCCATTTCCCGGTAATCCAGCTGTAATTACGTCTGATCTCTGCAGACCGTTCTAACACACCTGCTGCAGGTGTGTGGTTTCTAAACCAGGTGGGTCCAGCAGGCGCTAAAGCTCTGAGTCTGTCATCGCTCCGAACAACGGTCAGCAGGACCAGGACATCTGGAAGCATGAGTCAAGTGTTCCAGCCTGGAATAAAAACCAAACAGGAAGTGATGATTTCTGCCCTCGCCTTTATTTTACTGCATCAGAGCAGAACCTGCTCTGACGTGAAAACGTTGAGTCATACGTTCCTAAATAAGAACCTGTCGCTGAGTCAGCAGCTTTTGATTTGGACTTTAAATAAATAAACATTTCATTTATTTAAGACTTTGAGCTGCAGTAAATCAAATTTTAAATAAATCTTAAATATTCAAACGCTGCAGAAATAAACCGATTCTAAAGTTTCTGTTTGATTTGATTTAGTCAAATTTATAGGAATTATTTTAGAAACAAGGTTTACATAAAGAGAATCAGAATCAGCTTTATTGTCATTGAAACAGCATCCAGGTAAACACGTAAACAAAACAGGTTCAGGTAGGCTGCATGAGCACTCGTAGGTGGGGGGGGGGCAGGCTCACCCCACCCTGCCCCTGACGGGGGGGCAGAGCTGGGGTTCAGGAAAGACACCTCTACATAAACGCACAGACTCAGACTATCACAACATACATGCACAAGTGGTGGGGGGGTGGGGGGATCCACTTTGTCCGGCGCGCCCTTTGACCTCCGCTACTCGGGGGTGTGAGGGCATGTTAAGAGGAGAGCATTGAGTCCGTAGTGGGTCCGTGACCTTTCACCCAGATCACTGGCCAGCCGATCATGAGTTCACAGTCCCATGTCAGGAGTGGGGGGGGGGGGGGGGGTAGAGCTTTTGAGCTCTTCAGCCCTCAAGGCCAAACATAGGGGAGCCAAATTCAGATAACATTTGTGTTTTAGAACAGGCCCGATCAAATTTCCTCTCTTCCTTCAGTCCTTTCCGGTCTCAAGTGTTCCAAACAGCCGAAGCAATGGGGGCTAGTTTCCAACAAACCGAGCTGAAATTTTCTCCAAGTTGGTTTCCATTCTGTCTGGGAGTTCAGAAAATGCAGCCAGATTGCTGCTCAGAGCATCTACTTTGGAATTCATCTCGTGCAACGCATGAGTCTGAGAGTTCAAAGCACGGCATATTCCTTATCTGAGCTCGGGAGACACTTAGTGACAAAAACATGACAAAAGAAACCGTTCCATCTACAAACGGATCTTCTCACAAACATTTGACTCCAGATGGTTTCAGATTCTTCTACTTTTACCTCAGCGATATAACCCACACACACACTCCCCAGCGTATCGATCCGTCACCAGCAGGATAATCCCGGTTGTTGCCTGGTTACTAATCACTCTACATAATTTATGTTTACCTCATAACTAATTCAAGAGCTGCTTCCATAATCCACATTCATTCATTCACTGGTGATGGAGGGGGGGGGGTTCAGGTGTGTAGTTTCACTGAAATTGTAAATCAGGACCCACAAGTGGGTCTAATGTAGACCTGATGGGGTTTAGTTCCTGACCCGGTTGGGGTTTAGTTCCTGACCCATTTTTACGTTCTATGTTTTATGAGAAAACCGTTTTTTCTCGTTTCTGTTGATATTTGACACTAAAGCTCGTCCTTCAGCTCTGATCATGCCTTAGACTTCTGTTCCTGTCCGACGGAGCAGTGTCTGAGTCTCCATCTGTAAATCAGGGAGGTGGGAGGAGCCTCTGGAGGCTGCCAATAATGTGTTTGGCTCTGCTAACGGTGACAGATGAGCCTGTAGCGCAGCAGGATTGGGGGGGGGGGGGGGGGGGGGGGGGGGGGGTGCACAGCCCCTGAGGCTTCAGGTTCACTTCTAACTGGTTCTTACTGGTTCTGCTCAGCAGCTGTCACAAACTGGGTCTGATGGGTAAACTGCTTTCCTGCTTGAGCTTTTACTCTGAAAGGTCTTCAGGTGAGAATAGAAAAGGACCAGGAAACAGAGAAGTTTTATTCTGCTGCCCCCTACAGCTCATGTATGGGGGGGGCAATGGTGGATGGACGATGGATGGATGGATGGATGGATGGATGGATGGATGGATGGATGGATGGATGGATGGATGGATGGATGGATGGATGGATGATTGGAGGGGTGGATGGATGGATGGATGGATGGATGGATGGATGGGTGATGGAGGGGTGGATGGATAAATGGACTGCACAGTGAAGTGGAGCGATGGAATGAAGAAGTGAAGGTGGAATAAAATGAGACAGAAGGAGCCATGGAGGGAACGTTCAGAGGAAAGTGATGAGCTGAGTAGGAGGAGGAAGAGTGATGGAGGGAGCTGCAGGAGGAGAATGGAGGGAGGAGGTGGGAAAGAAAAACGATGAAGGGATGAAACCGTCTGATTCAGGACGCTCCTTTAGAGCGGATTCATTCTGCAGGTGTGGTTGGTCCCAATTCTAAGAGGTTTGATCTCATCAGGTTGGTTTTGGGCGTGCAGTCAGCTGGACGTCTTCTCTCACATCTCACACTTTTCACATGTTTTAACAAAAAGCCCTTGAGCGCCTTCAGTTGGTCCAGAACTCTGCAGCGAGGCTCCTAACTGGAGCAAACAGAAGAGCTCACATCACTCCTATTCTGATGTCTCTGCACTGGTTACCCATTAACTTTAGAATCCTGACTAGAACCTTCAGGGCTCTACATGGCCAAGCTCCTCCTTATGTTACTGAACTGTTAAAGCCTTATGCTCCAACCCGAGCCCTCAGGTCCACCAACCAGAACCTTCTAGAAGTTCCAAAGACCAGATAGAAAAGTCCAGGTGATCGCTCTTTCCAGACTGTTGCACCCCGACTCTGGAATGAACTTCCTTCATCCCTACGTGATCCTGACAGTCTGGACACCTTTAGAAAGCAGCTGAAGACCCTTTCATTTAAATCTTTTATGTTTTATTCATTTTTTTAAACTAGTATTTATAATCATCTTTCATTTGTTTGATCATTTTTATAGTTTTATGATATTCTGTTGTTTTGTTTTAAGATAATTTTATGATGACTATCTTTTGTTTTGTTGATCTTTGGGAAGCACTTTGATTCTTTTTCTGTGAAAAGTGCTCTACAAATAAAATTTACTTGCTTACATCTGACGGGTTCTTCTGTCAGACCTCCGTTGGTGTTAGGAAGCAGCAGCAGAAAGCAGACGACAGCTTTAGCTGAGTCTAGATGACCTGAAGTGACCCCACTGACCTCTGTGACCCCTCCCATCTCAGCTTAAACTCACACACAGTTAGTTTTTTAGTAATTCAGTAGCATCAGATCAATAAAACACTAGTTGCTGCTGCGGAGCCTCCAGTCACCTTCTGTTCCATCTGAATCTGCTCCCATAGGAACTTTGGGAGGAGTTGGAGACCAGTTTGTGACTAAATACAAACTCTTTACTCAACTTTAGCAAGAACGTTGGTTTAAATGTACGTGTTTTAGGTTGGTTCCACTCCATCGGCCCACTCACCCCCTCAGATAGTGAACTTGAGAGTCTAAAAATTGTTTTTTACAGCTGGTCGAGTCACATGGGGCTGATGATGTCATCACAGCTCTAACAGCTGGGTAGATGGTCTTGTCTCTATTTATTCCCAGTTTGGTCTCCAACTCATGTTAAAGCTGTCTCATGTGTCTCCAGTTTCTGACTCACAGAAACTGAACCGAGACTGGTTCCAGCCAGATTCCAGACTGGTTCCAGACTGCTTCTAGAAGGCTTCTAGGGCAACGGTGGCAGAGGAGTTAAGTGGCCACCTTGAAATCGGAAGGTCGAAGGTTGGCGTCCCGCTCAGTCTGTCGCTGTCGTTGTGTCCTTGGGCAAGACACTTAACCCGCCTTGCCTGCTGGTGGTGGTCAGAGGGGCCGGTGGTGCCTGTGTACGGCAGGCCCCGCCTCCGTCAGTGCGCTCCAGGGCAGCTGTGGCTACCCTGTAGCTCATCCCCACCAGCGTGTGAATGTGTGAATGACTGATTGTGTTGTGAAGCGCCTTGGGGGGTTGTAGGACCCTAAGAAGGTGCTATACAAATACAGACTATTTACCATTAACAGGTTCCAGATGCCTGAGACAACTTTAGAAGATCTGTTTCATGTATTAGAAGGAAACTAGAACCCTCCCAAATGCTTCGGGACATTCTGGAGACACCCGGGAGAATCCTGTCCACAGCTTGTCTCCGGTGATCTCAAACCAGCGATCTTCTGATTTCCGGTCCTGAAACTGGGTCGGGAATCTGTTAAACTCATCTAAATGTAAATTTTAATTCTGCTGTGAATGATTAATTCCTTCCTGAACATTCCTCCACTCAGGGACAATAAAGGAATTTTCTGTCCTTGTTTCCTGTTTAAATAATAAAATGAAAGGAAAATAGCGTCTAGTTTGTTTTGAGGGAAAAGCCGGATGTGTCTAAATGCTGGAGCTTAATGGGATTTTATCACCTCAGTCAGAGTTTCTGCATTAATTATTTGTTGTAGTTTTGTCTCATTAAATCTGTGAATGTGTTCTGAAGCTTCTGGTACCGGTCCGCTCGGCCCGGCTCATTACCAGCCCTGTTTTCTGTCACAGCGGCTCGTTTTTAATCATCACACCTCATCAGAATAAAACCGCAACGCGCTCTCGGAACGCCGACAGAAATGTATTCAGGACAAATATAATTAGGAGAGATGGGGGGGGGGGGGGGGTGTCAGCGCCTGGTTCTGTTTGGATCTTTGACAGAAATCAGATTTTAGCGTTTTGGATTCTGATGAAGCGTTAAGAATCAGCTGGAGTCGGGGTCCAGAAGAGGTTCAGCAGTGATCTGGATCATGGAAGTCCATTCAGGAGGAATATCCCATCAGCTGAGAGGAAAAACTTCAGGATTTAAACGTTTTTATGGATCAGAACCACCATGAAACTCCTCAGGTTCCTCCTCAGGTGTGAGATCAGAGGGGGGGGGGGCGGGGTTCAGACATGAAGGCAAAATTTATTCCTGCGACCCGCCGACCTCCAGCTCATTACCATAGAAACCAGTTTCCCTGACAGCTGATTGGACCGATGAGGTGTGTGTGTGTGTGTGTGTGTGTGTGTGTGTGTGTGTGTGTGTGTGTGTGTGTGTGTGTGTGTGTGTGTGTGTGTGTGTGTGTGTGTGTGTGTGTGTGTGTGTGTGTGTGTGTGTGTCTGTCTGTCTGTCTGTCTGTCTGTCTGTCTGTGTGTGTGTGTGTGTGTGTGTGTGTGTGTGTGTGTGTGTTTTTTTTTATATACATATCTATGT
>SSNS01000544.1:157340-161089 GCA_006937985.1 Aphyosemion australe | reverse complement strand
TGTGTCTGTCTGTCTGTGTGTGTGTGTGTGTGTGTGTGTGTGTGTGTGTGTGTGTGTGTGTGTGTGTGTGTGTGTGTGTGTGTGTGTGTGTGTGTGTGTGTGTGTGTGTGTGTTCCTGCATATCTTGTTTTGTGTTTCTCTCTCTTAGTGGAACCACAGCTTTCTGTACTGGTTCTGGTTCTGGTGGGCCTTCACACCCGTCTAAAATGCATGGATTTACCCATAATCCTTCACTCCACAGAGTGTTTGTTCTGGTTCTGAGAAATCGTCTGTGAGTCTGTTTCACAGTGACGGACAGAACCAGACCCAGATGGAGGTTCTGGGATCCTGCTGATGTTAAAGATCTATTAGAGAGATGGAGCAGTTCTCCTGGTTCTGACTGGTTCAGGAGCAGAACCCTGAAGGGTCTGACCCTGGTCCCGTCTGTGGACCCCGTTCTGAACCATTTCTCAAAGCTACAACTGAGTTTTAATCTGTCTCCTCTAAATAATCTGAGGGTTTTCTCTGTTGACCCAGAATCCTGCAGAACTTGTGGATCTGGTTCTGACGATGCTGGGTCGGTCCATGTGTGTGTGTGGGAGTTAGGGTCCAGCTGGTGATGTTTGTTTGTTTGTTTGTTTACAGCTGGAGCAGACAACAAAGTGGGCTGGGCCTTTGGTTTGGGTCTGGAGAGGCTGGCCATGGTTCTGTTCAGCATCCCGGACATCCGTGTGTTCTGGAGTCAGGATGAACGATTCCTGGAACAGTTCAGAGTGTCGGACATCCACCAGCCCGTCTGCTTTCAGGTACCAGAACACACACACACACACGCACACAGAAGGCAGAGAGGAGGAATTGGATCTACTGGTAAAAGAAAAAAACACACCATGAGGATGGGTGGGTGTATGTCCTCTCCTCTCCTCCACCCACTGACAGACCTGGTCGGTTCCTCCAGAGGAACCGGGGGCAGCACAGCTCATCTGCTGCCCGGGTCGGAGCACCTCTCCTGGGCTCAGACCCTCCACCTCTCTGGTCTAACGGTAATCAACTGTTTGACTGAAGCCTCACAGGCAGCAGGAACATAAACAGACACTAAAACCCAGAGCTCACCTGGGTGTTGTTTAGTTAAACAGAGATAAATAAATAAATAAAAGCTCTGATCCATGTTTCTGTATCTTCAGGATAATGAGAGAAACTTATAAAATATCTGATTCATTCTGACAAAGTTCTAATTAATCATTTTATCTGTGGGCGGGGCCTCTCCTTTCTGCTGCTGCTGCTCAGACAAAAACAGAGTTCTCCTGTGTTGGTGAAAGGTGAGTTTGTAATTATGGGATGTTGTTTGTGTTGCTAGCCTCTGAGTAAGTACCCTCCACTCCACAACGACATCTCCTTCTGGCTGCCAGACGCCACCGACGGGCCGGGCCTTCAGAACTTCTCTGAGAACGACTTCTACGACCTGGTTCGATCAGTGGGAGGAGACCTGGTGGAGAAGGTGACGCTCGTGGACCAGTTCACACACCCAAAGTAAGAAGTGTGTGTGTGTGTGTGTGTGTGTGTGTGTGTGTGTGTGTGTGTGTGTGTGTGTGTGTGTGTGTGTGTGTTCTGCTGGGGCCACTCCTGTGAGCAGGAGCTGGGAGAGTCCATCAGTGCTCCTACAGTGGACATCAGTCTCTAGGAACATCTGCACAGCCTAACGGGTCCAGCAGAGCTCCGCCCTCACAACGCTGATCTTCATCGTTCAGCGACGACCAGCTGCTGCTTCTGCATCATTTACAAGGTTTTAAACATTTACTGCCACCTAGTGGTGAAGTTACAGAATACAGCCAACATGACCCTGTCTGAGGTGCTAATGCTGCTGGATTTGTTCCATGTGGGCTACTGTAGAAACATGGTGGATAAAGAGCAGTGTCCTGTGAGAGGTGTTCCTAGACCTGAGAGGAACTACAATCCCTCCTGGGAGTTCTGGAGTTCTGGGTCCCACCAGAAAACCTCCAAAGGGAGGCAGGAGGTGTCCTACTCAGAACTGACTCCTTTCAGACAGGAGGAGCAGCTCTGCTCCAAGATCCTCCCCGATGATGGAGCTCCTCTCCGGCTCTGAGCCTGACTTCCCACCGAGTAGGTTCATTTCAGACGAAGTTCTGGTCCTGATCCAGACCGCCTGACCATCGCTGAGGGTCAGACAGACCAGTAAATCCAGAACTTTGCCTCTCAGCCCACCTTCTGCTTCAGCACCACAGTCAGGTTCTGGTCTGGACTCTGACTGGACCCCTTCAGCACCTTGGTTCTGTGGTCCATCTGCTGCTGTGTTTGGATCCTGGTTCCGTTCATTACCCGGTTCGGTCCAGGCTTCATTCCTGGTGGACTCGGTGAGTCCTGCAGCAGCAGAACCAGACCAAACCATGCTGCAGTGCATTCTGGGTAAACACCTCCACTCTGCTCTTGATGTTCCACAGGTGATGTAGTTCAGATGAGACTACCGGCCTGAGCTGAGCTGCCATGACCTCTGACCTTTGATCTGCTGGCCAAGGCCCACTGGGTCTAGCTGAGTAGCACCCTGAAACCAGAGGTGGTCTGAGTCTGAGGTGTCCTTCAGAAAGTCTGAGACTTTCTTTACATTATTTCTGTGACTCAGAGACATTATCCCCCCAACACACACACACACACACCTCTGAGGCTGAAAGTGACTCGACAAAGTCAGAGCATCGAGGATGAGACTGAGACGGACATGAAGGAACAGGAAGTGGGACTAAAGGTCATTTTGTTTCTTTGCTGCTAATCACTAACAGCTGATGCTAAAGTCATCGGTTTTAATTAACACACACACACACGCGCACACACACGCACACACACGCACAAAGAGCTGTCCTTGGCGAACACCTCTGAGCCTGCAGAGCCTGCTGTTGACGTCTCATTTTTTAGGAAGTTCATTTATCTGTGTGTGTGTGTGTGTGTGTGTGTGTGTGTGTGTGTGTGTGTGTGTGTGTGTGTGTGTGTGTGTGTGTGTGTGGGTGTGTGTGTGTGTAAAGGGCAGCAGTGGGAGGTTGGTACCTTATGGCTGAGAAATCTTTCACATCATTTTGACACACACGACCTTGTTTCTGTGTGTGTGTGTGTGTGTGTGTGTGTGTGTGTGTGTGTGTGTAGAGTAGCGTCCCTGCAGTGCGTAAAAATGTCCGACACTATTCATCTTTTACTGTTTTAATGTCTTTTTAAATAGCAACCTATTCCCCCGTAGAGCTCTCTCTCTCTCTCTCTCTCTCTCTCTCTCTCACACACACACACACACACGCACAGCAGGGTTCGGTCACCTGGGTGAATCTGGAACTTTCTGCTCAGACTGCAGCTGATCTGGAGTCAGTCACACACACAGATTCATCAGGAGATTAATCCAGACAAAACAAGTCGAGCACAGAATCAAACCTGCTGCAAAAGACTCAGTAATTAAGAGAAAAATTCTTAAATAGAGACAATTAAAATATTAAAATTTAGTTTTGATGCTAAAAGGATTCAAGCAGATCCAGGTAACCCACTAGAACCTCATTTATAAACAACAGAACAAGAACAGGAACTAAAGATCCTCCAGGCTTTCCTTCTGATTGTCCCTGAAAAGCCACCATAGCCTTTATACACATTGGCCCAATCCTCACACTTCCAATTCAGTTCAGTTTATTTCTATAGCGCCAAATCACGACCAGAGTCGTCTCAAGGCTCTTCACGAAGCAAACATTCCAATACAGATCAGTTCATTAAGCCAGTCAGTAAAAACG
>SSNS01000544.1:131745-137674 GCA_006937985.1 Aphyosemion australe | reverse complement strand
GGTAAATCTGGGAGACACACAGGGATGTTTGAGAGGTGAAACCAAGTCTATAGGATTTACAGAACGTGTGCAAAAACTGTTTAAACTAAATTAGGCAGGTGCACACGTTCTGTAAATCCTATAGACTTGGTTTCACCTCTCAAACATCCCTGTGCTCCTCTCTGTGGATATCTGCATCTTTCTGATTGTTCTAGTGAAATCTCTGGAGCAGACAGAACCTTGTGGTCCACCTGTTTGCTGACGATACCGTTCTGTTTGGTACCAGAACCGACCCGTTTTAATCACCTGTTCTGGCCCCGCCTCCGTGGACTGGTTTTGGGGTTCTGCGTTGCTGGTTTAGTTTGGAATATTCAGAATTCCCTCCCAGCCTGAGGAAAACCGAGCCGGTGCTGACTAGGTCAGACTTCATCATAACGACATCGTTTCTGTTTCACCCCAGTCTCCTTACAACAGCAGGTAAAGCGGGGTCAGAGGTCACGTACCTGAGGCATGGCCAGGTCATCACTAACCTGCTCCTGCCAGCAGCAGACAGGTGCTAAAGGTCACCTGTAACTCACCTGTCACGAGTTTAATCCAGGCTCAGATTTACCTGTTTAATCTGTAGGAATTATTATTGACCACCACTCATGTGGTGGTGACATCACTTCTCTGAGATCCAGGATCAGCTGATTCCTGAGGGTCACAGTTGGTCTGAAGCATAAAAGCAGAATCAAAGAGATTAAAGACAGATTAAAAACTGTGTGTGTGTGTGTGTGTGTGTGTGTGTGTGAGTTTACAGGTGTCCCTGTATTGATCCCCCCCCCCCACCCCCGACTATGTGGCCTGGATAATGGAGACATCAATTATTCAACAGTGATACAGTCTGTCTCATAAAATACTATTCTGTGTGTGTGTGCGTGTGTGTGTGTGTGCATGTGTGTGTGTGTGTGTGTGTGTGTGTGTGTGTGTGCGTGTGTGTGTGTGTGCGCGTGTGTACATAAATACGATGTGTAATTGTGTTTTTGTCTCTTCATTTCTTTAGTCTGACTCGCTCTCTGACATTTTCTCCAAATGCTCTGATGTTCAATTATTCATTAGCGTCTGAGGCAAAGGTCGAGCTCCATAGCCAGTGAGTGGAGAGAGAGAGAGAGGTGCATCTAGTTTTGAAATAGAATCTGTTGTAGTCACTTCATCAGCTCCAGCAGGAGAACATCTAAAGATGAAGGATGTGAAGAGAGAGAGGCGATGACACGATGAATAAAAGATGTGAAGCAGAACCAGGAGGAAACGAGCCAATCAGAGGCTCAAGATAAAAACACATGAGACTTAACACAGAACAGCTGATGTCCGACAGCTTAAGCTAGCTCATAGATGTCAATGTTAGGGTTAGGGTCACTTCCTGTAAAATAACCTCGTCTGAGAAGCAAAGCCCATGAAATCCCACCAGAGGCTGTTAGTAAACGTCTCTCCCTAAATGTGGAATCAGTTTACGTCGTTTTCCAACCAGCCGCTACAGCGGAACATGCTAACGTCCTCTACTCCTTCAGTAGAAATCACACATCTTCCACTTCCACCCTTATGCCCAAATATGGTCAACAAGCAGGACAGTATGAAGGGTTCATGGGTGTTCCTCAATCTCAAGGAACCTCGCCTTGGTCCCGCCCCGGTTGCCTAGGAGATACGTCATCAGGAACCGCCAAGGTGTGTTCCAATCGGTTCATGTGCTAGCAAGGCATCTGTCCTCTGTTAGCCGTTTAGCTAACTGACCAAGGATACATGAGAGGTGCCTTGGTGCCTTCTCTTGGTCAAACATTTCCCAGAATGCAGCGCGGTATTTTCAAACAGATGTGATCAGGAGCAGCAGCAGCTACTTCAGGGGAAAATTCAAGTTTAAATGTAAGTAAAGTAATTGCAGCTATTGGGCTGATATGTAAAATGTTTATTTAGATCCAAAGCAGTTATCTATGGTTGGTTAGTTGCTTAGTAGTTGCAGCTTCGGTGGCTAGCAGGTACTAACTCACTTACACATGTGATTTAACCAATATATACATAATTAATAAAGTAAAAGACTTGATATTAAAACTTAATATTACTATGATGGGCAGGACGTAAACAACACGCGTAAGCAGGGGGCGGGCTCTGGCCGGCCGTGGTCATGTGGGACAAGTCTGTTTCATTTAACTGTTTTCTTTGACCAAGGAAGGACAGTGTCCTTGGAAGCAAGGCACCTTGCCTACCAAGGTGCCATGGCATTGAGAACCACCCACTGTAACAGAAGGGCCCAATCCCAATACTCTCACTGGGCCCTTCTACCCTTCTAAGTGTGCTGATTGGGACAGGGAGCATTGTGTCATCAACCGTGACACATGCCGGTCGCTGTTTGTGCTACTCTATAAAAATCTTTATTAACAACTTTCAAACTAACAATTATTTGACTAAATTCACATTAACTGCTGTCCACATTAGATCTTAGTCTAAAACATTCAGAGCATGAATAAATATCAATCTTCTTAAAAGGAACTTCTTTCATTTGAAAATACATGTTTTCAGAAAAGGCACTTGAGCCATTGCTCTTCTCAAACTTCCCATGCAGCAATGGATTGTGGGTAATACCCTTGCCCCAAGTCCACATTGATGCGGACTTGGGCGAAGTGCAGATCAAAAGTGCAAAAGGGGCGTGGTCACCTTCCGCTCTTGAGAATCGGGACATCCAATGCACTCGCACCCCTGGCCGGGAACGCACAGTTGAAGGGACGAGTATTGGGATTGGGCCTAGGATGCAGGACGACGCCCCAGAGTGCATCATGGGAACGTGGGTGATGGTCCTGGGTCGTTCCACCCAGACACAGTCAGGTTCTGGAGCACTTCTGCTGCTGGAGACGTTTACAATGTTTAAGCGCGTTCTTCTGGAGAACCTGTCTGATGTGGAGAACGTTCCTCTGGTCCTGCAGAAGTTCTGCTGGGGAGGGGCGTGACTTTGGTTTTCTGAGGTTCACCAGAGCTAGAATCTGATTGTGTGTGTGTGTGTGTGTGTGTGTGTGTGTGTGTGTGTGTGTGTGTGTGTGTGTGTGTGTGTGTGTGTGTGTGTGTGTGTGTGTGTGTGTGTGTGTGTGTGTTTTCAGGACCGGAAGGCGGAGTCAGTGCTATCGCATCATCTACCGCCACATGGAGCGAACTTTGACCCAGCAGGAGGTCCGACAGGTCCACGAGCAGATTGAACGTTGTGCAGAGAGCGAGCTGGGAGTTCAGGGCCGATACTGACACACACACACACACACACACCGTCGGAGCTGTGAAACAGCTTCTTCCCGTCTCAGCTGTGATGCATCGCCACAGGGAGAAGCGGGCGTCACGCTCTGCTTTGGTGCTGCTGCCGGCGCCTCGTCATCATCTCTCCTGTGTTCTTCAGGCTGAAACGTGTGAATTTGACGGGTGTCACCTTTAATTTACACAAACATCATCTACGTGTTGAGTCCCGCTCCGGCAGCTGGTGACGCTTTAGACCCCCACGGTTCTGGTCTCTGACGGCAGCCGGACCCCAGCAGCTGTTCTCTTACTGACTGCACTAGGATTAGGGCTCTTTTATTTTGAAAGGGCGGGTTAAAGAGGATAAATAAATAACTTTTATAGAGAGACTTCAGGTTTATTTATGTCACACTTTCTGTTCCTGACCTCATCTTAGGAACCGACCTCTCAATTAGGGGCGTTTTGGACCCGATCAGAACCGGTTCTAACTCGAGTCCTGAGTGATCTGATCTCAGCTGGACGGGTCTGAGGGGGACCTGGTTCTGGTCCAGTGTGAGGAGCATCTTCTGACCTGGAGCGGTTGTTAAGCTCAGCTCAGCTGCTGATTAAATATCAGGAAAAGAATAAAACAACATGTCATCAGAACGAAGCTGTTGTTGACCGTCACGGTCTGGTTGGTTATTTATCTCACACCAGGTTAGCTACCTTTACTAGCAGGTAGAACCAGTAAGGAGCACAGACCAAGAACGACCTGCTGGCGTTCCGAGCTTCAGGTGTGTTCCAGGCTCAGGTGTAGGATTGGCTCCTGATTGGCTGGACAGCTTAACGTTTGTTACTGAGGAAATCCTGACTGACGAGCAACATTTTTGTTTTTTATTCCTGAAATTATCGTTATTCTGGGATGCAGCCTGTAAACCTGATCCTTGATTTTCCTGTTCTTTCATTTCCGGTCCAGCCGTGATAATGCAGCAGCTGCTTGCCTAAACCAATCATAATTAAGTCTTTTACTTTGACAACTCTTTGAAAATGCACCTAGCAGCTTCACAGAAGCCATCATCAAATATTCCTTTCCCACTGACACTCCAAACACACGTTTGTCTTCTAGAGATTCCGTTTTTAAATTCCGATAATTCCACTTCACTCAGGTGGGATAATGAAGGAAGCAGCAGCAGGTTGTCTGGGTTGATGGTGGGCGTACAAAGCCCAGCAGCAGGGTTCACTTCCTCCTGTCACAACTCAAACACTTGAACTTAGACTTCAGCCCCTTTCTTCACATTTCTGATGAT
Source organism: Aphyosemion australe (assembly GCA_006937985.1). NCBI lineage: Eukaryota > Metazoa > Chordata > Actinopteri > Cyprinodontiformes > Nothobranchiidae > Aphyosemion > Aphyosemion australe. The sequence continues at coordinate 133,163 of SSNS01000544.1, read as the reverse complement.
GATGACGCCATTAGCTCAGGTTAGCTGTTAGCTCAGACTAGCCATTCGCTAGTATATATAGTTTGGTCGTTTATGTCACACATTCTGGTTTACCTTCTCTGGTGTTTGACTTTCAGACATAAAAACTAAAACAACAGGAACATGGAACGGCCTCTTCATCTGAATTTCTGTGATGTTGATATTTTTCTGGGTGGGGGTCATAAATATTCCTGTCTTACCTGTCATTCATGAACAAGTTACCTCTGTGCAGAGAATTAAAGTTTACATCTTTCCGAAGTGTTGAGCTAAAGCCTAAGCTGTCATCTAAAGCCTGCTAATGTCTAGTTTGAGCTAAAAGTTAACCTGAGCTAACATCTATCTAAACAGCACTAACAGCTAGCCTGGGCGAATGGTTAGTCTGAGCTAACAGCTAACCTGTGCTAACAGCTAGCCCGACCTAATGGCTAGTTTGAGCTAAAAGTTAGCCTGATCTAACGGCTAGCCTGAGCTAATGGCTAGTCCAGGGGTTCCCAAAATGTTTCCTTTGAGGACCCCCTTTCTCGTGTCCAAGACAAGCCAGGACCCCCAAACCCAACTCCTACACGCATGAACACATTAAATGTGATCATTTACAAACTTTCTACAGACATACTGAGTTATAACTTTTATATGGAGTTCTGATTATACTGTAGGGTGTGTTATTGGGATTTTATAAATGAAACTTTTACAAATAAAATCTTGCTAACCTCACAACCTCAGCAAAGACAACATTTTGGGGACCCCCTGCAATCTTGTGGGGACCCCCTTGGGGGTCCCGACCCCCAATTTGGGAACCCCTGGGCTAGTCCATACTCACAGCTAGTGCATGCTAATGTGTAGTCTGAACTAACAGCTAATCTAAGGAAATGTCTGTGCTAACAGATAACCTGAGCTAATAGCTAGCCTGTGCTAACAGGAATTCTGAGTTAGCAGCCTGTTCCATAGTTTAACTTAGTGCCCCTTAACCAGGGGTGTCCAGAATTTTAACATTTACATCACTTAACGTTTTTAATTAATCTGCATTTTTTTAATTTGACTCATTAATAAAAATAAAATAAAAATGCTAAGAGTGTCTCTCTGCATCTACTGCCCTTTGGAGGAAAACCCTGTAGCCTACCACTGTGGAGCAGCAGTCAAGGGCCACCAATGGCCCCGACCCCGAGCTGCATTTATATGCTGGCTGTTTGCTGCTTCAGTCTAAACTGTTTAGAACTGTTTTCTGTTGTTTTTTACCGTAAAACCATTAAGCTGCTGCTGTCGCAGTCTGGACTCATCAAAAAACGTTTCCGCATTTCAAAAAGACGATTCCTGGTAAAATAAGAAGCATAAAAGAGACTCACGACCCAGGACTGACCAATTCTGTCTTTATGAGACATTCACCATCAGTTCTTGTCCAGAAA
>SSNS01000544.1:96745-126745 GCA_006937985.1 Aphyosemion australe | reverse complement strand
AAGGGAAACACTGGAGTCCGGTCGCATTCGGATGGGATCAGACCGACCCAGCAAGAACCCATCAGACCTATGTTTCACACCTGCATCTGTAAGATATAAATAACTGGCTGGGACTATCACCTGGAAACGCTTTCATCCCTATGAGAACTCTGTCAGACAGAGTTTAGACAGATGTGTCCCAGAACACGACTGCTCTCACCTTCCTGAGCCGGTGAGTTCATTAACCTTTGACCCCCGAGTCCCTGGTCTGTCCTAAGACAGGAGAATGAAACCAGACCTTGTGTTTGAGCTGGTTAATCTGGGAGACGTGAGTTTTTCCTCAGGCGTGTTAACAGCAACACGTATCATCGTTGGTTTATCTGTGACCCCTGAGTTCAGGAGGAAAACAGTCGTCTCAGAGGTGGAGCGATTTCTCCAGAGAAATAAAACAAGATGACTGTTTCAGCTGTTGGGTTCTGAAGTTGGTTCATCTTTGTTTTCAGAGTTCTTTGACTTTGGGCTTTTTGTTAAGTTACTGGTTAAGTTACTTTACCAGGAACTTAAACTGGGGTAAGGGTTTTCTCCTTACCTGTGCTGAACCTCCTTATGAACTCACCTGGTTCCTCCCAGTACCTGTTGTCCTCAGCTGTCCGTATTCAGACTTGTGCTTCCGGCTCTTTCCCTCTTCTGAAGTTTGCTGGTTACTTCCTGCTCATCTGACCTCAGGTTGTTGATATTAGTAAAGCCCAAGCCTAAGTTCCTGCTTCAGTCATAGAAACACTGGTTTTAGTTCTTTACAGACGGATCAGCTGATCCTCTAACCTCCTCTGACTCGTCCTAACCGAACCCTGAGCAAAATGAAATGGGACCTTAAAATAGAAGAAAGGATTCAGGTGGAGGAGCTTCGTTTTCCTGACAGGAAGAGGAGCTGCTCTTTATTCTGGTTTTCGTGTTTCTTTCATCTCATTTCTTATCCTCGTCGCTCCTGGTTTGTTTGCAGAGGAATGAATTTTCCACAGTTTCAGTCACGATGGAGAAGAGGCAAACGCAGTGGCCCTGTGTGTGTGTGTGTGTGTGTGTGTGTGTGTGTGTGTGTGTGTGTGTGTGTGTGTGTGTGTGTGTTTGCACTGCGAGGCTCTGACTTGATCTTTGCAAATCCTCTGAATGCATTCATGCACACACTCACAACATGTCCCAGCGTCTGGTTCAGTGTGTGTCTGGGAGGTTTGAGGGTGTGTGACTACATCCATCTGTCACCACACACACACACAGAGCCCCCACCCCCACATGTTACCAGCAGCTCGTAGAAGAGCAGCAGAGCTGTTTATTTGGAGAAATAATAACCTTCAGGAGGTTTTAAATGATGTTAAAATGAACTCCTGAGATGTTCCAAAGAATCAGATCAGTTTTCTAAACTCAGTCAGGCTGGAGATTCTTCTGGACCTCTATGATCCTCCTGGTTCTGTTACCCCTGTCTCAGTCCAAACTGGTCTCATTGTGGCTCCAGGATGGAGGAAGTCCCTCTCGACCGGAGATCATCTCACATATTCCTGTGATCCTCTAAAGTGCTTCTGGATCAGTTCTCCTGACTCTCTGGAGTTTTTCTTTGGGTTTTAGCTGCTATTCACTCAGCCTAAGTCCTAGTGCCTAAACATCTCCTCAGAGTTTTATGTTTAACACTCTCTGACCTCCAAGTCATTCAGACAGAAAAGACTTCTAACTCAAGGGATGAGCCAGAGTCCAGTTGACACCAGAAGCTTAGATCTGACCCAGATGTGAGCAGCTTTTAGGAGAGAGACGTCCATCTGTTGGAACCCATCTGAGTTTAGTGATGTGATGAGAGACGAGATCAGGAAGAGTTGGAGACAAACATGAGAATAAAAAGAGACACAATTCAGACGATTTATGAATAAAAACTGGGATTAAATATTTTACACAACTTACTTAATCATGACATCTTCATCACCATCATCATCATCGTCATAACCTTCATCATCACCATGATCATCATCATCACCATCATCAGCACCATCATCACCATGATCATCATCATCACCATGATCATCTTCATCACCACCATCATCATCACCATCATCACAAGGAGTATTTCAGAAGTCAAACCTCAGTGTTCCATGCAGCCATCATCATCACCATCATCATCATCTTCATCACCTTCATGATCACCATCATCATCACCGTCATCACCACCATCATCATCTTCATCACCACCATCATCACCATGATCATCATCATCACCATGATCATCATCATCACCACCTTCATCACCACCATCATCATCTTCATCACCACCATCATCACCATGATCATCATCATCACCATGATCATCATCATCACCATCATCAGCACCATCATCACCATGATCATCATCATCACCATGATCATCTTCATCACCACCATCATCATCACCATCATCACAAGGAGTATTTCAGAAGTCAAACCTCAGTGTTCCATGCAGCCATCATCATCACCATCATCATCATCTTCATCACCTTCATGATCACCATCATCATCACCGTCATCACCACCATCATCATCTTCATCACCACCATCATCACCATGATCATCATCATCACCATGATCATCATCATCACCACCTTCATCACCACCATCATCATCTTCATCACCACCATCATCACCATGATCATCATCATCACCATCATCATCATCATCACCACCTTCATGATCACCATCATCATCACCGTCATCATCTTCATCACCACCATCACCACCATCATCATCACCATCATCACCACCACCATCATCTTCATCACCACCATCATCACCACCACCATCATCTTCATCACCACCATCATCTTCATCACCACCATCATCTTCATCACCACCATCACCACCACCATCATCATCACCACCATCACCAGTGTGTACATGTTTTATAATTGATTATTATTATTATTTATTTATTTTTTTTTTTTCTACTGTAAAGCACATTGAGTTGTTGCCATGCAGGACATGTGCTCTATAAATAAAATCATTCATTCATTCATTCATTCATCATCACCATCATCATCACCATCATCATCACCATCTTCATCACCTTCATTATCACCATCATCACCATTTCATCACCACCATCATCACAACCATCATCATCACCACCATCATCATCACCATGATCACCATCATCACCATCATGATCATCACCTTCATCATCATCATCATCACCACCACCATCATCATCACCATCATCACCACCATCATCTTCACCATCATCACCAGGAGCGTTTCAGAAGTCAAACCTCAGTGTTCCATGCAGCTGGTCCCAAAAGGTCATGAACTGCAGCACCACATGTGATTCAACAATTCACACAATAACCAGCAAGGAGAAAGATGGCAGCATGTATCCAAAAAGGTCTGGTTTCTTTTCTGCTCTGTTTACCTCGGCTATGGATTTTCACAGGAATTTACATGTTCTTATTACTAGTTAAGCAACTGGACATCTGTACGTGACTTTTATTTTGAAAGTTTCCAGATGTTTTTCACTACTTTTGTGTTTGACTTCCAGTCTGGACCAATCAGAACCGCTGAGCTTGATGTGTTCTGGAAGCGTAGCATGTAAACAATAGACTCATGCATCCCTTTGCGACGCTTCACGGCCGGTGGACATACACCCATCCACGACAATGGCGGCTCATTGCTGCATGCTACTCTTTGCAGACGGTACGTGATGCTTATGCGTCTGGTGGAAAGGCCCGGTAAGAAATTAGCAAGAAGATGCTAAACGAAGCCTCTGCCCTCCGTGTGTCCCGTTCCCTTGAACACCTGAAGGATCATGGCAGGAGAATCCTGCAGACCATCAGAAGGTCCTGAGAACGAGTGATCCAGAACATCACAGGAAACACAGAGAAGTTTCAGAGACTTTTACACAACTACAGAAATACTTTTGAGGCTTTGCTGTCATGGAGGTCAGAACTTCCACCGAGAAAGTTCGTCTCAGTCTGACACCAAACGCTAAAACATGGATCATCTCCAGAAACCGTAGGACCAGAGGCTGGGACATCTAGGAAAGATTGGATCTCACATTACTGGAGTGGATTAGGATGGAGTGGTTGCCATGGAGATGGAACTGGGTTATACCCCCCTTCTCTTCATTTTTGTTCCTTGTTCGCCTCAGCGGTGTGTGTGTGTGTGTGTCTGTCTGTGTGTGTGTCTGTGTGCGTGTGTGTCTGTGTGTCTGTGTGTGTGCGTGTGTGTCTGTGTGTGTCGTGTGTGTGTCTGTGTGTGTGTCTGTGTGCGTGTGTGTGTGTCTGTGTGTGTGCATTTGTGTGTGTGTGTGTGCGTACGTGTCTGTGTGTGTGTGTGTGTCTGTCTGTGTGTGTGTCTGTGTGCGTGTGTGTCTGTGTGTCTGTGTGTGTGCGTGTGTGTCTGTGTGTGTCTGTGTGTGCGTGTGTGTCTGTGTGTGTGTGTGTGTGTGTCTGTGTGTGTGTCTGTGTGCGTGTGTGTGTGTCTGTGTGTGTGCATTTGTGTGTGTGTGTGTGCGTACGTGTCTGTGTGTGTGTGTGTGTGTGTCTGTGTGTCTGTATGTGTGTGTGTGTGTAGAACAAGGCGTGATAACTTCTAATAATACACACACGCAGGTCGTGATAGAGATGTTCTATCCTTGGAGGTGAGAGAAAACACCTCTGGAATCTGTGTTAAATCCATCGCCGTGGAAACCAGGAAGGAGAGGAGTCCTCCCGCATCCATTACATCGTCTGTTGAGTAGACGGGAACGGGGGCTGTGCTGCGTTCACGTCACGTGGGATAAATGAGGACAGCTGGCAGCTAAAACACACAGAGACGAGCTGTTTGTTCAGTTAATAAACTCATTTATATGACAGCTAATCAGGGCCACTGCAGGTAGGCAGGTAAAACAAACACACCTGGGGGGGGGGGGGGGGGGATTCTCCAATGATGCAAAGTTTTTACTTTGACAGAAATAAGTAAATTTTCCAGATATGGAGACAGAAACAAACTTCATGCGCTCTGAAGGGATGAATGCTCTTTGCTCCAATAATAATCAGATCCGTCACACGATGAAGATGTCAAAGTTCTCCTGTTTTAGTGAGAGGGGAGCTACACTCAGTTACCGTGGAAACCAGGTCCTTGTTTACAGGCCTCTGGCTTCTGTCTTAGTGTCTGAGGTCAAAATGTCCTCAAACATCCAGACAGAAACGGCCTCATCCTGCAGCTTTCTGAGGAGCAGTTGTCCTCCAGCCCTGCTGTAGCTGCTGCACCTCTGTGACCTCTCACCTGTGACGTTGAGCTGGAGGTTCCTTTTCCAGCTGTGAAGATTAAGCTCAGCCATGAACATAAAGCTGCTGAAAAATCAGGACCAATCTGAGCTGTTTGGATGCAGAAAGACGCTGAAAATCAGATCAGCAGGTTTCAACAGCTTCTTCATGAGAACTTCAACTGTTCAGGGATCAGACGCTTTGATGCTTCCCAAACAGAGGAGATCTGGAGTCCAAAACATCTGATCAAAGCAAAGATTTGATCTGAAGCCACAAACACAATCAATAAATCACTGGACTTCAGGGATTTAGCTCTTCATCTGCTGGTTGCTGCTAAACGTCACAAACCTCGCTAAATAAAAAAAACAAAGACACAATCAGCTTATTGCAGCTTTGCTTCATTTATAACCAAATAAGTATTTTATTATTATTATTATTATTATTATTATTAATAAAATATTATTATTATTGTTGTTATTATTAATATTAATAATAATAATAATAATAATACATTTTAAGACACCCAAGGACACTTTACAAAAAGGCAGATAAAAGAGCAAGAACAACATAAACATGTACAAAATAAAAACATTAAAATGGTAAGATGGGTGTAATGTGTTCTAGGCTTGTTTGGATAAGAAGGTTTTGAGTTTGGATTTGAAATTGATTCTCTGTTTAATGGGCAGCCAGTGTAGAGTGTTAAGACCTCTAACTCACTGTTTCATGACCCAGAAAAGGGTCCTGCACCCTACTTTGAGAACCACAAAACACCTTTGCGCTAGCTAAAGAAACATCACAAAATAAAAAAAGACTGGAGCTTTTCTGTTTAACTTCACTCAGGACTGGACTTTCAGACGCTCCCTAACGGAGTTAACCCCAGCCTCTAACCCCGTTAGCCCGGTTAGCCTCGCAGTAACTCGATAGCGACCGTACCTGCAGGCTAAAGGAGTGAATCAAACCGACGTGTGTGAATGTTATCACCAGTGTTGGGGAAGTTACTCAAAAATAGTAACATATTACATATTACAAGTTACTTTTCCAAAAAGTAATATATTACACTACTTAGTTACTTACTTTATGAAGTAACTTAATTACACTACTTTCTGATTACTTTTGCACCCAGAAAGTAACCTGCAATATTGTTTTCATTCAATAATAGCACTGAAGATCTCTTTTTGACACCCATCTTTAATAAAAGAAATGTAAAACAAGCACTAACACCAGTGCTACATAAGCACCTTGACAAATGCAAACTTGTAAAATGCTATCATAACCTCAAGGTACACAGCATCAAAATATTTTTTTGCTTAGAATGTTTACACAAACTGTTAAGTTTTTGTCCTTTCTTGCAACAAAGGAAAAGTAATGTGCATACTTCCATCCATAAAAAAGTCGCCTTGCCCTCCATCGCCTCTGCCATGTTGCTCTTTTCCCGTTTCTCCGTTTGTGATTGTCCACGTAACCTTGCAACATCATCACGTATAAAAAAAAAGCGTCCTCCGAGTTCTCCTTGGAGGAGAGAGCGAGAGACAAGCCTAGTTGATTGTAATGCAAGAAACTAATGTTGGTTTCTCTTTGTAACAAGAAATATATTACAGAAATTTCATAAGTAATGCATTACATTACTTTTTAATCCATTCTGAAATATCTAAAAGACGAGATAATGGCTTCGTGTATCACCCGTGAGCTAATAGCTAGTCAGACCTAAGGGCTAGTCTGACCTAGTGGCTAGTTTGAGCTAATGGCTAATCTGACCTAATGGCTAGTCTGAGCTAATGGTTAATCTGACCTAATGGCTAGTCTAAGCTATTGGCTAGTATGACCTAATGGCTAGTCTGAGCTAATGCCTAGTATGACCTAATGGCTAGTATGAGCTAATGGCTAGTCTGAGCTAATGCCTAATATGAGCTAATGGCTAGTATGAGCTAATGGCTAGTATGACCTAATGGCTAGTATGAGCTAATGCCTAGTATGACCTAATGGCTAGTATGACCTAATGGCTAGTATGAGCTAATGCCTAGTATGACCTAATGGCTAGTATGAGCTAATGCCTAGTATGACCTAATGGCTAGTATGACCTAATGGCTAGTTTGACCTAATGGCTAGTATGACCTAATGGCTAATATGACCTAATGGCTAGTTTGACCTAATGGCTAGTCTGACCTAATGGCTAGTTTGACCTAATGGCTAGTATGACCTAATGGCTAGTATGACCTAGTGGCTAGTATGAGCTAATGCCTAGTATGACCTAATGGCTAGTATGAGCTAATGCCTAGTATGAGCTAATGGCTAGTTTGACCTAATGGCTAGTATGATCTAATGGCTAGTATGACCTAATGGCTAGTTTGACCTAATGGCTAGGATGACCTAATGGCTAGTTTGACCTAATGGCTAGTATGACCTAATGGCTAATATGACCTAATGGCTAGTATGAGCTAATGCCTAGTATGACCTAATGGCTAGTATGAGCTAATGCCTAGTATGAGCTAATGGCTAGTTTGACCTAATGGTTAGTATGACCTAATGGCTAGTCTGACCTAATGGCTAGTTTGACCTAATGGCTAGTATGACCTAATGGCTAGTATGACCTAATGGCTAGTATGACCTAATGGCTAGTATGAGCTAATGCCTAGTATGACCTAATGGCTAGTATTACCTAATGGCTAGTATGAGCTAATGCCTAGTATGACCTAATGGCTAGTATGAGCTAATGCCTAGTATGAGCTAATGGCTAGTATGACCTAATGGCTAGTATGATCTAATGGCTAGTTTGACCTAATGGCTAGTATGACCTAATGGCTAGTATGACCTAATGGCTAGTATGAGCTAATGCCTAGTATGACCTAATGGCTAGTATGAGCTAATGCCTAGTATGAGCTAATGGCTAGTTTGACCTAATGGTTAGTATGACCTAATGGCTAGTATGAGCTAATGGCTAGTTTGACCTAAGGGCTAGTATGACCTAATGGCTAGTATGAGCTAATGCCTAGTATGACCTAATGGCTAGTATGAGCTAATGGCTAGTATGACCTAATGGCTAGTCTGAGCTAATGCCTAGTATGACCTAATGGCTAGTCTGAGCTAATGCCTAGTATGACCTAATGGCTAGTATGAGCTAATGGCTAGTTTGACCTAAGGGCTAGTATGACCTAATGCCTAGTATGACCTAATGGCTAGTATGAGCTAATGGCTAGTCTGACCTAATGGCTAGTCTGAGCTAATGGCTAGTTTGTGCTCATGGCTAGTGTGAGCTAATAGCCCAGACTGGCCTTTAGTTCAGACTAGCTGAGGGCTAGTTCAGGAGTACTGAGCCACATGAAGGGCTAACAGTTTGATACACCCGGTTTGTCATGTGGACATTCCTGACCTTTGAACTAGAATAGAGAGTCATGAAAAGAGTTCATGAATAATTAACATGTTCATGTTTATTTAACAATATTGTTGATTTTAAATATATATGAAAGCAAGTTTATTTTTAAACATCCACGTTGGCTCAGACTAGCTGTTGTTTCTCTTAACTGAGGTTGTTTTCTACAGTTTCAGTAAAAACATTTAGTTTTTTGTTTTTCTCTTTTGTTTATTTGTTGTGACGATTGGAGCCTTTGAGCAAGGTTTTCCCCTGGTTGTCACATGATGTCTTCATCTTTCCTCCTCCTCCTAACAGGCCTGCTGAGGGATGAAGAGGCTGCAGCGCAGATGTCGTCTCTTCCTCTTCATTATGTCTTCGAGCTCTAATGACTTGTGTACAACTTCATCAGGCTGCAGAGGAGATCCTCTAAGATGTCTCCTCCTCTTCCTCGGGTGCTGATAGAGCTTCTCATTTTCTACAGATGTCTCCTCCTCCCCTAAGAGTGTGATAATTTTTTATTTACTCCCCTCCTCACATGTTGCCTCCTGATGTTTTATAAATCTAATGAAGCCCCCCCCCCCCGGCGTGGAAAAGTGCTGATGAAGCTGATGTTCCTCCTGTGATTGATCGCTTCACTTATTGTCTGAGGGCTGAACGTAATAAACTCATTAGTACACTCCCTGAGGAGTGTGTCTGTGTGTGTGTGTGTGTGTGTGTGTGTGTGTGTGTGTGTGTGTGTGTGTGTGTGTGTGTGTGTGTGTGTGTGTGTGTGTGTGTGTGTGTGTGTGTGTGTTCATGCTGTCATGACCTCAGCCTCTCAGTGGGAGATTAATATTAGTTTTGTCGTCTCTATGAGTCTTTGTGTCACATCACAGCTTCCTCCTGAACTCAGCTCCTCCCCCTGCTCCTCCTCCTGCTCCTCCTCCTGCTCCTCCTCCTGCTCCTCTAACAGGTACATTTTAAACATCAGACCCATGGGTTCTGCTGGGTCTGCTCTGGACCTGCTTGTTAGATTAGAACTCTCAGCTTCACATCTCTGAACATTAGTTTCTGTAGATTTTTTTCCTGAAGTACAGGATCCGGTTCTGAATCTGCATCTGGTTCTGGATCTGGATCTGGATCTGGATCTGGTTCTGAATCTGGATCTGAATCTGGTTCTGGATCTGGTTCTGGATCTGAATCTGGATCTGGTTCTGGATCTGGATCTGAATCTGGTTCTGAATCTGGTTCTGGATCTGGATCTCTAAACTCCATTGATGAGTTACTTCTCTGACTTATTTGATTTCAGAACATTTGAGTTATGGAGTGAAGAGCTCATGTAGAAGGAGACCAAATCCAGACCAGGTACTGATCCGGTTCTGACTAGTTGGAATGAGTTAAAGACTAAAACCAGACAAACTTGTCGAGTCCACTCTGGTTCTGATGACTTCCTGGACCCTATCAGACAGCTTCAGAACCTCCTGGTCGTGTCCTCTCCCTGCTGCCAGCGGGTTCTGGACATGGTGGTGAGTTCTGGTCTCTACAGAGACCAATCGGGTCCAACACATCTGCTTCAGGTCACCTGGACCAGAACCAGAATCCTGGGTGGTCCGGTTTCAGATGTTCAGCCTTCTGAAACAATAGGTCTGCCAGATAAAGCTCTCTGATTGGCTGAGACTCACCATCAGAAGTTGTTGTGGTTTTTACCTCCAGCGTTCCTCGGAGCAGCTGTCTGGAACCCACCCAGCCCACTGAGCTAGTTCTGCAGAACCGGGTCCAGATAAAATGTGGGCTGTTGACTCAGAGGAGAACCTTCTGACCCATTTAAGCATCTCACACACACACACACACCCATGTGACAGACGTTTCCACATTCAGCCTGGATTCTGGTTCCTGGATGTCGGCATTCTGGTTCCGCTCCACAGGGAGAACCGGCCCAAACCCGTTCTATTTACAGCTCAAGCTGTAAACCCAGGATGTTATTTTAGGTTCTGTCTCCATGGAGACCGAGCTGCCAGCCTGTAGCCTAGAAATCAAGACCAACCGTAGCAAAAAGATGTAGCTCCGCAGGTTGGTCCAGCCACGCTGCACCATAGCCTCAGCAGCTCTACCATTGGCCCGAACAGTTTTGTGTCGGGCCAATCACAGCTCTCTGTTTGTTGGGCAGGCTTAACGTTGGCTCTGGAACGGCCCTCGTCTGAAACAGCTTTGGCTTCAAGTTTGAACTCTTTAAACTTGAGCTTTTCTTCAAGTCAAATAAGTCATGTCAAATGTGTGTGTGTGTGTGTGTGTGTGTGTGTGTGTGTGTGTGTGTGTGTGTGTGTGTGTGTGTGTGTGTGTGTGTTTGTTTGTTCAATTTCTGTTTAAGCCTCTCTGTAGAACCGGGCCTCCTGACCAGCTGTAGATTCATGCAAGGACCCAGAACCACAGATCGGTCAAATTTAGGTTAATCAGAATGTCAATAATAATAATAATAACATCAATAATAATAATAACAATAATAATACTAATATCAATAATAATAATATCAATACTAATATCAATAATTATAACAACAATAATAACAATAATAAACCTGCTTCAGACAAGCTGATGTAACGGTTAGAAACTATTTATTTTATGAGACACAGATTAATAAAGAAGTGAATTATTACGCCTAATTTTCCTTTTTGCTGCTGTGAGAATATCCAGAACCAAGTCCAATCACCTGAATCATAACTTACATAACATTTATTTATTTATTTGTTTGTTTGTGGTTACATAAACGTTTCTCTTTTGATCATTTCTGATCAAACGGATCACAAATGTGATTCCAGAGCTGAGATGAGCAGAACCTCGTCTTCAGGGTTCAGGTTAACCCGTGGAGCTCCTCCTCCTCCTCCTCTGGATCAATAGAAAGGGCGACTCTGAGACGTTCCCCTCATTAATAATGGATGGACTCTTCTCCTGCTACCGTCTGTGAGGAGGAGGAGGCTCCAGTTGAGTAAAAAGACAGCACTCAGAGTTTCAAACATCATTTGTTTTATTTGTTTCTCTTCATCTTTTATCGTTATTGTTTCTTTCATTTCTCTGTAGGATATAATCTGATTTTAAAACTGACTATCTCTAATAAAGCATTTCTCAAAATGTTCTTTTTTCAAAATCTTCTTCATATACATATTCTCTCTTGATAGATGATTTTTTATGAGTCCATCTTTTGTTTAGTAACATCTCCAGAAACAAAGGGACAACCAGCCAAGCAACACACAAACAAAAGAACACATCTTTTAGTCAGAAGGCAGTGGAAACGTCGTCTCAGAACACAAAGAAAAACAAACTCCTAGATTTTATGATGCTACGGTTCGTTTGGGTTGCTTCATCTAACCAGAACTAAAAGATTTCACCGCTGATGTTCCACTAAAACCACTGGGATGGAAACGGAAACAGTCGCCTCACTCTATTCCATTATTATCCAGATATATTATTTATGTAGCTACACCGGCCATAAACCTTTGTTTTCATATTGCTGTAGTCATGTGAAAAATCCATCGTTCAGTAACGGTTCTGCTAACGAGGCCCAACAGAACCGTGCTGACAGTCAACCAGCAGCTAAAGGTTGTTTAAACGGGCTGAACTCGTTCCTCGTTCGGGGTTTCAGGAAATGAGCTCAAAGCCTAAAAACTGAACTTTAAAACTAAAGGTTTAAACTTTTACGTTATTTCTCTTAATCCTTATTTTGGTTTTGATTTTAACTTTTGAAATGTTTACAGCCAACTGCAGATCTTAAATAAATCACACTTCCTGTAAACTAATTAACATCTAATTAAGCCACTGGTTGGTTAAAGTAACACTGACTAGTTAAAGCTAGAGCTTTAACACTGATCTCTGTGATTGTTGAGTTAGAAACTGGACCAGTTTCATATCTGACACCACTCTGCAGCCCTCTGCTGACCAGAAACAGCACTTATCAGCTTTGTGGAGCGGCTAGGTTCCCTAGGGGGCGCTCTTTACCTGCTTAACGACTGTTAGATATTTTCCATGCCAATAGCTAATAAAAAGCTAGCAGTTAGCATTTTCAGTTCACCGACCGTCACTACAAAACACAAGAAGCAGAAAAAGAAGAAGTTTGCTTTTTCTGTCGGCATCATGGCGGAGCCTGGAAGTAAAAGTAACAGAGTAATGTCTTTGGAGGTGAAGCAAAGAGCTAAAACCAGAGTGAACATCGGCCTACGCTAGTTTGAGGAAGCTAAAGGAGGCTACAAAATCATGGACTGATGGTGACCTGGCTTTGTTGCTACTGGACTTGTGAGTAATAATATTTTTGTCCAACAGTGTGGATCTTTTTACTTCCTGGTTTATTTTAGTATTAGTTGGCTCATGTTAGCGTTAGCTCGTTTTTAGCACTAGCTACAGCAGGCTGCAGCAGGGTTGTTTACGACAGTTGTAATTCCACTTTCAACCGGTAGGGCGGAGGAGTTGGAAATTGTTTAGTGTTACTTTAAAAAAAAAGAGTCCAAACCAGTTAATATATTTTACAAATAAACCAAAGCTACCGCTCATGTAGGCTTCCTCTGGGCGTTAATGTTGCTGCTCTGGCTAGCGTAGATAGCCTAGCTTTAATCTTCAGTTTTCATTAAACCATGCTTTTAGACTTTTGTGTCCATTTCCTGAAATGTTGTGGGACTCTGATTTCATGCAGGACTTGATCCTGGACCACAGCCCTCAACCTCTGGTCCTGGAGAGAAGACCAGACTAACACCAGAACCAGGAAGGTTGAGCTTCCATGTTGCCTTCATAAAGTAGTAGCTAGCATGTTAGCAGGCTAGCTAGCTAGGTGAACAAAGATAAAAAATGCAAATATGTCAGTCGAAGGTAAATGACGTCATCACTTTTGGTGACCTCACCGCCCGTTCTGATGACCTCGTAGCTGCTGTGGTCGTAGGACCACCATAACTGCTAACACAAATACAAACATCAGGCTATTTCATCATCACCACCAACGGAGTCGTGTTGGCGCCGTAGAAAAGGAAATCAGCCCGTTGTGGAAACGGGGCGACGGCTAGTCTTACTGATTTTGTGGAGTTACTCTTGTTTTTGCGTTGTGAAAAGGAAGAACCTGGAAGCTAACCTCTAGCCTGATGAAGCCCCACGGCGCTGGCTATGCCTACTAAACATCAATAATGCATGGCTGACTTTAATACTATGTAATTCCACAATCGTAAGTGGGCAAGTATCCATCAAAATTTCATCACTGTCTTCCTTCCAGTTCAGCGGCGTGTTGAATATTTCATGTTATTGACCTCAGGCGGGGTCTGTGTGTGATTGGATGACGACTCCAGGAAGTCCCAGAGGGCAGCCTGGGTTGTGATGAAGCCGTAAAAATCCAATTATGGTGAATTTTCTTCTGATGAACCCAGATGCAGTCATTCAGGTTTCCAGTCTGGAGGAGTTGTTTTTCTTTATCTCTGTTCTGTTTTTCTGGGGCTTTTATTTTTTTCTTCTCCTTCCTGTTAAAACGCCAGCCAAGTCAGTATGGTGGTCAGGGTGCTCAGGAGCACGGCTAGGGCCCTGGCGGGAGCAGACCCAGGGGCCCCGTTCCCGCCGCCACAGAGTTCAAACAAACTCCCGCGGAAATTCAGGTTGCGGGATTCCTTTTTCAGTTTCTCCCAGAGGTCCGTGGCTCCCTCGTGGCAGTCGGCCAGCGCCGTCGTGGCACAGGAGTGGAAGTTGTCCCAGTAACTGGCGAGAGAAAACACAGCAAGGATTACCACCAGTGGGAGGCTGCTTCCAAACTCAACGCACCAACTAGTCTGGAGGCGGAGCCAACAGCCTCCTTGGCGCCAACACCAAAGAAAAGCACAAACACTGAAACGACTCCAGAAGCTTCTCGGCACCGAGCCGCACCCCCGCCTCACTCAGCTCCTCCAGAGAGGAGGTGGATTTAAAACCAGTATCAGCCCAGTTCATTAAGATCACTACAGACTAGGGATGTTCCGATCACATTTTTTTGCTCCCGATCCGAGTCCGAGTCATTTGATTTTGAGTATCTGCCGATACCGAGTCCCGATCCAATACTTCAGCAAAGCATTAAAAAAGAAGAAATGAAGGGAAAACACGCCCAAGTTTTCCTTTAATTTGTTTATTAGTATTTAGGTATGTCTTTTTTCTGTATTTATGTCATTTCCTTAGTTTATCTGCCAAAACATCACTTGTTTAGGAAGTACATTAATAAAAAACATGTTAATATTATGAATAAATTTAAAAGTAGCTGAGATGCTCATATATGCTCATAATCTACTCATTATGCGGCTGTGGGGTGATGCGCGTTTCCGTGACCGGGAGGCACGTGTGTTAATAACGCGTTGTTTTCGTGTCGTTTGCTGGTTGAAATTTTCACGCGTAAAGTATGTGTTGTTGACGCGTTGATTGCTCGTTCAAAACGTGTACTTTTCGTGTGAGAGTCGCACGTAATGTTGCGCGTTTGTGGCACGCTTTGGGTTCCATAGCCACGGTGCCACAGCAGGCTTTCCCCACAGCACCACGAAGCTACCAGCGTGTTCAGCTCAGGTGTTGCAGAATGAGAAACTCCGACGTTTTGTTGTCAGCATTTTCTCTGTTAATTAACGTAATTTTCACTGTTGGCTGGCTCCGTGTTTTTGTTAGAGATGCGGCTGTGAACTGGGACTTAACTCAGACCGATGGTTCGCTGTGGCGACGCCTGAAGGGAAAAAAGCCGAAGGAGGAAGTATTTCGTTTTGAAGGCTGCTTATCATGCAGCTGTCTTTTCCAGCATGTTGAATACCCAGTATGCACACATTACAAGTGGCTGTTACACTGCCTTTGCTGTCCGGTTTAAAATACCACCAACATACAGATATTTTAGCTCTGCGTTAGCCTGCTAGCTAACAGCTGTATGGTGTCTGAATCCCCACCTGCCGTACATTGTGTGACATAATGGTGTTGTTTTTGTCCAGGAAACAAATAATATTGATATGGAGGAACTTGTTAAGATATCAGAATGAATTTAAAATGTCATATCTGTTGTTTTATAAGGTTAAATCCGATCTTTTTCTTCCGAGTCCTTTGAAAGTCACGTGGTCGGATCGGAGCATCCCTACTACAGACTCTTTATGTGGACGGAAACATGAATCCTCACCGTCCTTCAGTCCAAACGTCACTTCCTGTTCCTACATGAGCGGGTTTTCAGAGAAACACACCGACTCTAAAAACTGCTTGTTACGTCTCTGGGACGTTTGGTTTTTTGTTTGTGTGTAATTCTGCCTTCTGTTTCTCCCTTCCTGTGTGACAGGAGAGAGATGCAGCAGCACCTAGGCCCCTCCCACACCTGCTCAGCTGTCTCAAATGACCAGTGCAGAGCAGAGAGAGCACTCGCTGGGCTGGTGTCTCCTCAGCAGCATTTCTTTTGTTAAATTTCAGTTTTTGTAACAACTTTGTGGGAATTCTGGGTGCTTTGTAAGTCTCTGTTTTAACCAATTCGCATTTTAGGTGAAGAAAGCTTTACATTCGCTTCTGTTTTAAAAAGACCACTCGTTAGAGGAAGTTGAGTGATGGTCTTTTAACTAGTTTGTTTTAATTTGGTTAATTAGAGACCGTGGTCATTGTTGTTACTAAGTGTTGATTTGTCCCTTTTGTTAATTTGTGTTTTGTCTTTATTTACCATTTCATGTAAATGAATTTGTTATATTCATTTTTAAACACCAGAGCATGTGTCCCTCTTTGTTACCACTGCTGTTTACAGAACAGTTTGTGCTCTAACAGTTCTCTAATTACTAAACAATAAATAATATCATTACTTAATATAATAATAATAAATCACTTTGCTCTAGTTTCCTGTTTCTGCTAAAATTTTACTTTTTGATTTTCTTTTTTTTTTGCTGCCTTGACACAAGCCTGCTCTCACACACACACACACACACACACACACACACACACACACACACACACAGAGCGTATCTAATCCAATCTTCCAATCTGCTCTTATTGATGTTGACCTCTTGACCCGCGTCGTGTCGGAGCCCCGTCTCCAAGCAATTAACGTGTGTGTGAGGAGGCATATTAACCCCCCCGCCCACATACACACCCTCGCCAGGCTTTGACACCTCTATGATGGAGCTGTCACTGAATTAAAGACTCGTGTGTGTGTGTGTGTGTGTGTGTGTGTGTGTGTGTGTGTGTGTGTGCCATCTGGTGCCCACCCGGTTTAGGTGGTGGGTTGCACATATGCACCCCCTACCCCCATCAACTCGGGGGGCTTGTGGTGCTGAATAACTCTGAGATGTAGACTTGGCTCCGCCCACATATCTGGTTTCTGAGGGGCAGATCCAGGATGGAGATCAAAGCTCGTTTCAGGTCCTTCAGGTTTATTTTACATCTAACTATAATTTTATACATTTTGTATTTTATTTCTACATCCTTCACACCTGGTTTGAGTTTCTAATCAACACACCTGCTCAGGTTTTAGGTCCTTCTGCATTCATTTAGCTGCTTTTCTTTATTTAATGAAGAGACGTCATCTGACTTCAGAAAAACACAAATTAACGTGTTAAATAATTTGGTCTCCAACTCCCCCCACAGTTGTTTCTGGGTGTCAGACGGGTGTCAGGTGGGTGTCAGATTCCCATGATGACTCAGCGAGGTTGTGACACCACACCAGGAAGCCGAGAGTCCTTGAGAATATTTGGAGACATGCTAGAAACTCCTCTGAGAATATAGATGCAGCTGGGGTTGGGGGCGGGGCTTAGAGATTACTAGAAGTTGTTTTGGCCCAAAGGTCCAAATGTTGACCTCAGTCAGGAGATTTCCTGGATTTTTGGTTTCTGTTGGGCTTTTCTGTTCTGCTGTTAGTGACATCATAAATTTGGTTGACTCTGATTGGACAGCCCTGGTTTAAGGTGACTCCTCCCCTGCCTCCTTCTCTGCCCATCATCACTCCCACCTGGTTCAATGGGCCCAGTATTGTGAGGGATCTTACCTGCAGATCTTGTGCAGGTTCTCCCTGTCATCCAGGTCCTGGGGATAGTTGGACATGTCGTCCCCCAGCCGAATCAGACAGTCTGAGAATCCTTTAAAGACGGAGTCACATTGACCAGCGCTGACCAGAACTGTCTGCAGCACGGAGACTGGAGGGACACAAACACATCTGTGAGAGGAGCTTCTGAAGCTCTGAGATGTTTCAGCTACATCAGGACCGTCCAGGTCCTACATAAATAAATCTGGTCCAACTTCCAAGGATCAATCCTGCAACTTCTACTGGAACAGAATCCTGTTTGTTAAAGCTAACACAGGCGTGTCGTCGGCGTACAGTGAGACACAAACCACCAGAAACACGGCCCACCATCCTGGAGCTCTGGGATGGTTTCTGCAGCGTTGAGATGTTTCTCTGTTCCAGAACATCTGAACCAGCAGCTGAACCACATAAGACAGCGCTCCTGTTATGAGACGTTCTCCTGCTGTTGATGGTTTAAACAGGAACCAGGGAAACATCTAAAACAACAAATCCATGCAATCATGTGAGAAATCCTGAGAAAACATCTGAATCTGCAGGATTAACGTCACGTGGTTACATGAAGAAAATCAGATTTTCTCTGATGCAGGAATTTTTGATAAAAATTCCAATCCTCAAAAACAGAAAATTATAAAAGAACATTTTAAGTTTAGAAATCTGCAATAAACCGTGTGTGTGTGTGTGTGTGTGTGTGTGCGTGTGTGCGTGTGTGTGTGTGTCTCTGTGTGTGTGTGTCTGTGTGTGTGTGTGTGTGTGTGTGTGTGTGTGTGTGTGTGTGTGTGTGTGTGTGTGTGTGTGTGTGTGTGTGTGTGTGTGTGTGTGTGTGTGTGTGTGTGTGTGTGTGTGTGTGTGTGTTGTGTGTGTGTGTGTGTGTGTGTGTGTGTGTGTGTGTGTGTGTGTGTGTGTGTGTGTGTGTGTGTGTGTGTGTGTGTGTGTCTGTGTGTGTGTGTGTGTGTCTTGTGTGTATGTATGTGCGTGTGTGTGTGTGTGTGCGTGTGTGTGTGTGTGCGTGTGTGTCTGTGTGTGTGTGTGTGTGTGTGTGCGTGTGTGTGTGTGTGTGTGTGTGTGTGTGTGTGTGTGCGTGTGTGTGTGTGTGTGCGTGTGTGTGTGTGTGCGTGTGTGTCTGTGTGTGTGTGTGTCTGTGTGTGCATGTGTGTGTGTCTGTGTGTGCGTGTGTGTGTGTGTGTGTGTGTGTGTGTGTGTGTGTGTGCATGTGTGTGTGTGTGTGTGTGTGTGTGTGTGTGTGTGTGTGTGTGTGTGTGTGTGTGTGTGTGTGTGTAAGGGTCAGCTCTGATATATTCATCTATGGAAGTGAGTCATTAGAAATCAGACGGATGGACGGATAACTACTGTAGCCCAGGAGGGACAAACCTGAGCAGAAACAGCTGACAGAACATAAACAAAACTTTTCCTTAATTCGTCTCAAACCCAAATGTTCTGAGTGTCGTCGGGTTAAATGAAGCGTGTCGGTCACCTCCCTCACTCCCACAGAGGAAAACAAGCTCCTGTCACACACACACACACACACACACACACACACACCCCTCTACATGACTACATGACCTCTGTCAGCTAAGACTCGTGGTTCGTTAAGCAGCCGATCGGCCCAATTGATCAGTTTGGATAATAACGGTCCTGCTGTCCGGTTCCGCTCCACCGGGTTGTGCACTAATGCAGCATGACGTGTAGGATGAGACACGACTGGATGGGGGGGGGGGTCTTTAAGCCACGCCTCCTCCATCTGAACACAGGGGACCTTGTTGATGTCTGTTCAGATGTTTACCTGGTATCAGTTAGTAATGATTAAAGCTGCAGGACTCGTTTGGTCGTGGGTGGCTTTAACCGTTTATGAATATTTTCTCTAGATTTGATCCAATAAGTGTCTTTTAAAACCGTTTTTATACTCATGTTACTGAGTAAAACTGATTATTATGGGGTCTTTAGCCGTCGGTCAGAAATATCAGGTCATTAATCCACCCTGAGATGGCCCGGCCCAAAATGATCCAGATGTTACCAAAGTAACCTCAGTGGTTCGTTTTCTAACCCAACGCTTCTTAGAGTGTATTCTAGCCCTCATCACCACTCACAAACAAAGTTTAAAACATCCATTTTCATTCGTTTTCCTGGTGACTTCTTCCCCAGCAGGGTCTCAGGAAGCAGGTGCGTCAACTCCATCAGTCACAGGTGAGAGAGGACACACCTGGACAAGTCTCCAGTCCACACAGACAAACAACTAGCTAACTGCAGGTGTGTTTTAGGTTTGTGGGAGGAAACCTGCACACGCATGAAAAGAACAATGAAAGGCCAAATCTGGGATTCACCTGCAACCTTCTTGCTCCCCGTTTACCGACCTGGCTGGAAGCCCCTCCCACCCACCTGTTGGCTACACCATGATGTTTCCATGCATCAAATAACTCCAGTGAAGCAGGAAGCAGCAGGTAAGAAGAACACCTGGAAACACGCGGAGGTGTCCTTTGGTTTACTTTGAGGGGCGGGGCTTAATGATTACACTAAAGCCAGACACCAGGGGGCGCTTGTCTTGACCAGTGGGGAATCATGAGTCTTTAATGAAAGCATCCATAAAGAGTCAGAAAACTAAAGAGTAAGGCAGCAGTTTGAGTCGTTTTGTCGCTGATAAAATATTAATTTATTTTATTAAAATGTTAAGGCACAAATAAAGTAGGTTTTTTATGTATTTTGCTGATTTTTTATTTATTCTTGTTTATTTTTTTGTCTCATGAATTTTGAGTTTCCACCTTGTTTCTATTTTTAGTATCAAATTTGATTTGATCTATTTAAATCTCTCTGTTTAACCACGTGAAGGTCAAAGGTTAGATGAATTCCCCTGCAGAATAAATAAACCAGCAGATCTGCATCCGTTCGTTCTGAATATTTAAATGAAGCAGATTAAAACCTTTCATTAAACAAATGCTAAATAAATCAGCTGGCTGTTTGGATGACGTTCGTCATCAGATTCAGAATGAATTTATTAAACTCTGGTTGGTTCCTGCAGCATCAGGAGGATAATGATGAGTTTGTCGGTTTATTTCCGCTGAAATTCAAACTAATATTTGATCAGAAGTTTCCATGATGAGCAGTTAAAGCTCCTTTTGTTCCGCTGGTGTCGGAGGCATTACATCACCTCTCAGTGAGAAGCTGCACGAGCGCGTCGCTGCAACACCATCAACTCTGCAAACGCATCAATCAGCGCCAAAAACGCACCCGCAGCAAACTCACCACACTTGAATCGTTTTGGTTTTATTTTGAATGAACCCTTTTGTAGCTTCTGCTCGTTTCGCTGCAGCTTTTTGATTCATTATTAACGAAAATCTATTTTTAGTAAAACCCAAAAAAGCCGTTTTTAGATTTTTGGTTTATTTTGCGCTTTGATGCGTCATCTGCAGGTTTTTATGCGGGTTTCATGTTTGCACCAAGACTTTAAAAATAACATTTTATTGTTTTCAGCGCGTTTAAAAATAAAAAATCATTTTATTTTATTTTATTTTTCTAAAACCTCCACAATAATATTTTTATTTCGTTCATCAGTAAAACGCTCCCTGCGCTATTTCTGCTTATTTCATATTTTTAATTTCCAGGTTTCTTTTTCTGTCGGAGTCAAACCAGGACGGTCCCGCGCACGGCGGGCGCGCGCACAAGCTTTTTTCTGTTTTATTTTCGTTCACGCCTCCCATCAAGCACTCATTCACCCCCCCCCCCCCCCCCCCCCCCCCCCCCCCCCCCCCCCCACACACACACACACACACACACACGCTGTTACCTACAGTGTGTGAACGCCAGAAGCAGCGTGCTTCACGCGGACACACCCACCACCAAACACATGAGGCCATTTTTATCTTTTTGTGCGTAAAAATGAGGAAAAACCGCAAAAAGCCACAATAATGACGCATAAAAAATCTGCAGCTCTGCTGAAAACCGAAAAATGACGTAATAGCGGCGCGTGAGTTGATGAAAGTGTTAAAGTCTCTGATCTGCGTTCAGAAATAAAACCTCAAAAGGTTTAACCTGATTCTGTCTCAAGGTGTGACTCTGCTGCAGCGGCGCGCCAAACCTCAGACCAATCACACTGCAGGGATTCAGAGAGCACGCGCGCGCGCGCACGCGCATGGGAGAGGATTCCGCTCCAAAAACCCAAAATAACCCGAGAATTCGTTTGAAATCCAGAACGATCGATAGATTCTATTCGATTAATCCGCAAATATTTCAGCTGCTTGTTTTTATTATTAAAAATAAACACGAGAGAATTTTTTTCTCTTCATTTTCAGATTTTTTCATATTTTCTTCCTGAAACACGAAACGTCTGAAACAAAAGATCCGAGAAGGATTGTGTGTCCTGAATAATTCAGCATTTCTCTGGTACACACACACACACACACACACACACACGCACACACACACACACACACACACACAGCCCTCCTCCACAGCTCCGTTATGCAACGCAGTAGCAGAAAAAACAACAATCAGCTCCATTTTTCAGAGCTCATCTCCAGCTATTAGACGCATCCAGAGGGAAAGGGAGCGGGGTATTTCCTGCAAACGAACCGGACCTTGAGGCCCGGGAGCAGGCGTTCACACCTCCGATAGCAGAGATAAAAGAAATCGTGTGTTTTTGTGCACGTGAAGCTGATCCACCAGCGCGCGCAGACTGGAAAACGTCTTTATTTATTTATTTATTTATTTATTTATTTATTTATTTATTTAGTGCAGAATAGATTTAATAATAGGAAATATTTTTAAAATCCCGTTTTTTCTCCGGACGCTGCGGGGCGTGACGCTCTGCTGCGGGATAGAGCTTCGGAACACCGACTAATACCCGGGTCTCGGACCCGTCTATTTCCTGATGTGTTGTCATTTATTTTCGTTTGTCGGAATC
Source organism: Aphyosemion australe (assembly GCA_006937985.1). Taxonomy (NCBI): domain Eukaryota; kingdom Metazoa; phylum Chordata; class Actinopteri; order Cyprinodontiformes; family Nothobranchiidae; genus Aphyosemion; species Aphyosemion australe. The sequence continues at coordinate 104,288 of SSNS01000544.1, read as the reverse complement.
TCCTGCAGGTCTCTACCGAACCGGACCCGTTCCTCTGAGCCGATCCGAACGGTTCTGAACGAGTTTCATCATAAAAACATTCAGGAATCCTGCAGGTGGAGGAGATGCAGCAAATGTCCTCAGCGCGGGACAACCGGGGGAGGGGGGGGGGGCATTCCCCTTGTTAATGCACGCACATCCACGCGCACACACACACACGCGCGCGCGCTCTAAATGTGAAGCCCCGTCCGCTGCTCCCCGCAGCTTCACAAAAAACCCAAAACAGCAGAAAATAATTTAAAAGATCAAATCAGATGATTAAGTTTAGCCGAAGTCAGAGACGCGCTTCACAGAGAGAGACTAGGACTCAGATTATAATCTGATTCTAATCCAGCAGAATAACAGATGAAGCTGAAGTTCGTCCTGAAACTGACAGGAAGCATCCTCACCTACGTGGAGCGCGAGGAGGAGAGCGAGGCATCTGGAGGACCAGGTTACTCCCATCCTCCGAGTCCGCCTCTCACCATCAGACACCAGAGTCACTAAGTTGGAGCCGCAGAGGAGGAGCCGCACATTCCCCGCAAAAACCCCGCAAACAGCTACATCCAGTCCGGCGGAGACCTCCGCCTGCTGCTCCTCTTCCTCCTCCTCCTCTTTAAGTCTTTATGGGGCTCCTGCTCTTCCTCTCTGCTGCGCTGCGCTCTGCGCTCTCACTCCGTTTTACGCGTCCCGACCCAAAGAAAAGAGTGAGAGAAAGCTCCTCCCTCCATCCCTCCATCTTCTTCATCATCATCATCATCATCATCACTGTCATCCTGATCTCATCTGTTTAAAAAGGTTTTCAGGAAAAAATAGAAAATGAGTCAAATTCTGATTCATGTGTTTTTTATTTATTACATATTTAGTTTTAGGAGCAACAATAAAATCATTCCTGACGGGTCAAGGCCCCAAAACAAAGATTCCTGCTAAATTCAGACAAATGAAAATAAAAATGATAGTTTTATAACTGACCCCAGGCTGCTCTCTGATTGGTCATCGTTTAAATTCTCTGCAGTACTTCCTGTTTTCTGTGACATCATGTTGTTCAGCCTAACATTAAAAACACAAAAGTGTCAAACGGAGGACACACACACACACACACACACACACACACACACTCGTCTAACCATCTTAGTGAGGACCATCCATTGACTTCCATTCATTTTTGTTCATTTTAGTGACTCCACTATGCCTAACCCTAACCCTAACCAGTGCTGTTCTGTCCCTAACCCTAACCAGTGCTGTTCTGTTCCTAACCCTAACCCTAACCAGTGCTGTTCTGTTCCTAACCCTAACCAGTGCTGTTCTGTTCCTAACCCTAACCAGTGCTGTTCTGTTCCTAACCCTAACCAGTGCTGTTCTGTTCCTAACCCTAACCAGTGCTGTTCTGTTCCTAACCCTAACCTAAACTAAAGTTAATTTACACCAGACCTCTAAAACCACGTTTTAGGGTATTTTGTCATTGTGTGGACCAGCCAGATGTGAAAATGTCCACACGCTACAGGTTAAAAGTTAAAATTTGTCCACATAAGCCTATAAATACAAGTACACACACACACACAGTGAGAAATGTGTCATGAACAAACCCTAAATGTGGGGTCTAAATGTGCGTTTAATAATCGTTTGTTTTTGTGTTCTTTATTAGCTTTTATGTTTATCATGTCGTCTTTATCTACTTGTAGGTGTGATGCCGTTCTTATCTTTATGTCACTGCTTCTGCTCTGTGTGTGAAAGTGGATGGGGGGGTCTGGAGAGACCGACCAGGATGGAGCCAGAGAATTGAGTTACAGCACATTCCATTCCACGACCCCCGGCCAAGTAGGAGACGGTTCTGAGGAAAACAGCGAGGGGTTGGGGGGGGGGGGTGCTAAGAACTGTTCTTTGCTGTAAATTTGGACTCCTCTCTGGGCAATCAGCCAGGTTGTACCGCAGACAGGTCCTTGCAGGTAAAGGCCATTTAAATACACATGACCGTGTTCTGGAGTCGGTGACAGATTGTTGTTAAGGAATGGGTCAGGAGTATTTGTTCCTGACAGGGTCTCTCCTGACGTCAGTCGGATCTGAAACAATTCATGTCTCTGCTGCGTATGATGCAGCGCTGCAGCAGGACCATACACGCACGCACACACACACACCCTCACACACACACGCACACACACACACACACCCTCACACACACACACACACACACACACACACACACCCTCACACACACACGCACACACACACACACCCTCACACACACACTTTGACCTTGTTTCCTGACTTCTTTAAATGCATTCTGACCAATCAGGAGTCAGCTCAGGGCTGGACACACACTCACCTCCTGGCCCACATGGTCTCATGGTCGTTGCTGCCCCCTGCTGGTGAGGACAGGGAGATGATGTTGCTTCAGAATCAGACTAAGATCTTTGAGAGGCTGCAGGAAAATTTGAACTGAAACTTTGGACTGAGATGTGTGATGTTTCTCCTGGGATCTGCTTTAGCCACTCCTCCAGTTTGGGGGTCAGTGCCCCGATGACCACGGGCATGCATGAATAGATAGATAGATAGATAGATAGATAGATAGATAGATAGATAGATAGATAGATAGATAGATAGATAGATAGATAGATAGATAGATAGATAGATAGATAGATAGATAGATAGATAGATAGATAGATAGATAGATAGATAGATAGATATTTTTCCTTTAATTAGCGCTTTTGGAAATATCTGATTGAATTTCTCCTTCACTAATTGTGTGTGTGTGTGTGTGTGTGTGTGTGTGCGTGCGTGTATGTGTGTGTGTGTACTCACCAGCAGTACCTGTGGGTCACAGGGGAACATGGATCAGTCACATATTTGACCTCTTTTCTGACTCTTGCTTATTCTTGACCCCTAGATATGAGAGAGTTGACCTTTGACCTTCCAGAGTGTTTGACCCTGACCCTGAAGCAGAGGTAGTCTTGACTATTTCCCACCTTCATCTATTGGTTGGTGCTGCCCCCTGGTGGCCAGCATGTGACTCTACAGCTGTTATGGTTTGAGTTTCACATGTAAATATTTTTATCATCATTACTTCTTATTAACGTGTTTCTGACTTGAAGATCAGTTTATTATCAGTAGAGTAGAATTTTATTTTTGTCCAGAAATGTTTAGAAACTAATATAAAACAAATATGACAGTAACTTTACTCACTAGAGAAAACTACTCAACAGATACTGATACTCTCATTAGTTACTATTAGGTATTATTATTACTTCCTTGTTGAATCATTTTAAAGCACAAATCTGCTTTTTTTTCTATTTTACTCTTTTGGTAAGTTGGACAAAATTTTCAATGTAAAACATTTAAAAAGAGATTTTCTATCTAAAAAAACTAAATAAAAATTATGCAGGTTCTGGTCCAGGTCCTGGTCTGGGTCCAGGTCCAGGTCCTGGTCCAGGTCCTGGTCTGGGTCCAGGTCCAGGTCCTGGTCCAGGTCCTGGTCTGGGTCCAGGTCCAGGTCCTGGTCCTGGTCTGGGTCCTGGTCTGGGTCCAGGTCCAGGTCCTGGTCCAGGTCCTGGTCCAGGTCCAGGTCCTGGTCCAGGTCCAGGTCCAGGTCCTGGTCTGGGTCCAGGTCCTGGTCCAGGTCCTGGTCTGGGTCCAGGTCCAGGTCCTGGTCCAGGTCCAGGTCCTGGTCTGGGTCCAGGTCCTGGTCCAGGTCCAGGTCCTGGTCTGGGTCCTGGTCTGGGTCCAGGTCTGGGTCCTGGTCCAGGTCCTGGTCTGGGTCCAGGTCCAGGTCCTGGTCTGGGTCCTGGTCTGGGTCCTGGTCCAGGTCCTGGTCTGGGTCCAGGTCCAGGTCCTGGTCTGGGTCCTGGTCTGGGTCCAGGTCCAGGTTCTGGTCCAGGTCCTGGTCTGGGTCCAGGTCCAGGTCCTGGTCCAGGTCCTGGTCTGGGTCCAGGTCCTGGTCCAGGTCCAGGTCCAGGTCCTGGTCTGGGTCCTGGTCTGGGTCCTGGTCTGGGTCCAGGTCTGGGTCCTGGTACAGGTCCAGGTCCAGGTCCTGGTCCTGGTCCTGGTACAGGTCCTGGTTCAGGTCCTGGTCTGGGCCCTGGTACAGGTCCAGGTCCTGGTCTGGGTCAGGGTCTGGGTCCTGGTCCAGGTCTGGGTCCTGGTCCAGGTCTGGGTCTGGGTCCAGAGAAACTTTCTGCTGATGGCAATTTTCAGTTTTTTCATCTGGTCATTTCAGATGTTTGGCAGGAGCAGGACGACCTCCTCAGGAGCAGCACGACCTCCTCAGGAGCAGCACGACCTCCTCAGGAGCAGCACGACCTCCTCAGGAGCAGCATGACCCCCCACTCTCACTTCCTGGTTGACCCTGAGCAGATCTGACAGATTTGAGTCTCTTCCTTCCTTTTTGACTGTCCTGATAACAGATGATGGTGAAGGACCTTGGTCTGAAGGTCCGCAGCTGCCTACAAACAAATAAACAAACAAATAAACAAACAAATGATTCGGTGGGACCAGCTGCTGTAACACTAAAGGTTTGTCTCTAAACTCGTTCTGTTTTCTGCAGCAGACAGAAACGTTTCTGTTTGTAGAAACTTTAATTCAATCTGGAGTTGAAGTGGCCAAAAAAGTATTTAGCCAGCCTCCAGCTGAAGAGCTGAGACGCCTTTAATTCTCACCACAGGTTGACCTCAGCTCTAAGAGACAGAGTGGGAAAAAAACATCCAGAAAATCACATCGTCTGATTTTTAAAGAATTTATTATTTTTATTTTATTTATTTAACCAGGAGATAAAAAAATCCCATTGAGACATTATTATCAGTAGAGTAGAATTTTATTTTTGTCCAGAAATGTTTAGAAACTAATATAAAACAAATATGACAGTAACTTTACTCACTAGAGAAAACTACTCAACAGATACTGATACTCTCATTAGTTACTATTAGGTATTATTATTACTTCCTTGTTGAATCATTCCAGAAAATCACATCGTCTGATTTTTAAAGAATTTATTATTTTTATTTTATTTATTTAACCAGGAGATAAAAAAATCCCATTGAGATTAAAAACCTCTTTTACAAGGGTGTCCTGGCCAAGAGGCAGCAACATTTCACACAGTTACTACATAAAAACAGTGATAAAAATAATTAGCAAATGATGGTGGAAAATAAGTATGTGGTCTCCTACAATCCAGCAATATTTCTGGCTCTCACAGACCTGTGACTCCTTCTGTCAGAGGCTCCTCTGTCCTCCTCTGGTTACCTGTATTAGAGGACACCTGTCCACAACCTCAACCAGTCACACTCCAAACTCCACTATGGCCAAGACCAAAGAGCTGTCCACGGACACCAGAAACAAACCTGTAGACCTGCACCAGGCTGGGAAGACTGGATCTGCAACAGGTAAGCAGCTTGGTGTGAAGAAACCAGCTGTGGGAGCGATTATTAGAAAGTGGAAGACGTACGAGACCACTGATCATCTCCCTCCATCAGGGGCTCCACACAAGATCTCGCCCCGTGGGGTCAGAATGACCACCAGAACGGTGAGCAGCAATCCCAGAACTACACGGGGGACCTGGTGAATGACCTGCAGAGAGCTGGGACCAACGTTCCAAAGGCTACCATCAGTAACACAACACGCTGCCCCGGACTCAAATCCTGCAGGGCCAGACGTCCCGCTGCTAAAGCCAGTACATGTGCTGGCCCGTCTGACGTTTGCTAGAGAGCATCTGGATGATCCAGAAGAGGACTGGGAGAAGGTCAGATGGTCAGATGAAACCAAAATAGAACTTTTTGGTAAAAACTCTACTCGTCGGGTTTGGAGGAGAAAGAATGCTGAGTTGCATCCTAAGAACACCATAGCTGCTGTAAAGCATGGGGGTGGAAACATCAGGCTTTGGGCTGTTTTTCTGCAAAGAGACCAGGACGACTGATCCGTGTGAAGGAAAGAATGAATGGGGCAGTGTATCATCAGATTTTGATTGATGAAACGTGGCTGGGTCTTCCAGCACGACGATGATCCCAAACACACCGCCCGGGTACCAAAGGAGTGGCTTCATACGAAGCATTACAAGGTCCTGGAGTGGCCTAGCCAGTCTCCACTTCTCAACCCCAGAGAAAATCTTTGGATGGACTTGAAAGTCTGTGTTGACCAGCGACAGCCCCAAAACATCACTGCTCTAGAGATCTGCATGGAGGAATGGGCCAAAATACCTGCAACCGTGAGTGAAAACCTTGTGAAGACTTAGAAAATGTTTGATCTCTGTCATCACCAACAAGGGGTTTATAACAAAGTACTGAGATGGAATTTTGTTATTGACCACATACTTATTTTCCATCATCATTTACTAATAAATTCTTTAAAAATCAGACGATGTGATTTTCTGGATTTTTATTTCTCATTTTGTCTCTCATAGTTGAGGTAAGAAACGTACGGGCCTCTCGTCTCTTTAAGTGGGAGAACGTGCACAGCTGGAGGCTGACTGAATACTTTTTGCCCCGCTGTACGCCGTAATTTAATCCATGAGGACCTGGAGAGCGGCAGTGTGAAGTAACATGTGGCATTCAATGACCAGAGGAAGCGTCGTATTTTATAGTGCTCTGTGAGACAACAAAGCGGCGTGAATGACGGCGTTGTGGGGAGGTTATTAACGTGATTTTAAAGCAGCTTTTTAATTTTCTTTTCCTTCCATTCTGCTTCACCAGCTACTCTTCTGACTTTACAAACCTCACTTCCTGCTGTTGTAACCAATCAGCAGGAGTTACCCACAAGCCCCGCCCAGCAACTCTACTGGGCCTTTCCGAGCATCTACCCCAGCTCAGGTACTCCGCTGGTTTCCGAAAAGGACCAGAAAATGGTCCTTTTGGGTCACGGGACACACGCATGGTCCAGTAGAATGTTCTGACAGTGGAAACGGGCCTGTTGAGCTGAGTTTGGGTTTTTAGTAGAGGTGTAACAACATCCAAATCTCATGATACGATATTTATTGCAATATTGTGGGGAGGCTCCCGATAATAAGACTCACAACATAAAATACTTTGACTGGAATCCTCCGTGCTGCGTTCACCGCTTTAGCCTCCATACGCCATGTTTGTTTATCTTTGCTGTGTGGGCCGCACGCACTCCCATTGGCGAACTGGCCGATGACGCGGAAGCAAAGGATCATGGTCTATGTAGTTTCCTTTGCTATGCTCCGGTGGAGCAGACTGAAAAGTGTTATTTTTACCTCAAGTCGTGCTGTACGATATCGTGACAAGACCACGACATTATCACGATTTTGCCAATATTGTTGCAGCCCTAGTTTTTAGGCTAAAAGGAAAAATGTTTTCCTGATGAACCTCAGTTACTGTTTGGGTTTAGTCTTCATTGAAACTCCACCAGGATTCGGATCAGAACCAGAGGTCGGCCCGGGTCAAACGGAACACTAGTCAAACATAAGACTTGTGTCAGCAGGTTTGAACATCTGGACAACAGCTGTTGGTTCATAATAAAACGCTTTCATTTATCATTTTTGTGTCATGAAAGTGGAAGTTTCTGAAACGACCAATCAGCAGCA
>SSNS01000544.1:71745-94245 GCA_006937985.1 Aphyosemion australe | reverse complement strand
CGCCAGACCCCAGGGCCATCGTGGGTTTGTATCGTTTATACGTGGCTGTCACTGTGGAAAACAGCCTGCAGCGCACAGACAGGGACCCCAGCACCGACGTCTATGTGCTGTTCAACCCCTGGTGTACAGGTAAGTGCCCAACCACCACCAACACCAATAGTTAGTTTCATTAGGAGCTAAAACCCGAAACTGAATGCAGATGATGACGTGTTTTATCCTGATGATGCTGGACGCTACGAGTATGTCCTGAACTCCACCGGTCTGGTCTACCAGGGAACGTCTACGGAAGTGACGGAGCGCGGTTGGGTTTACGGACAGGTGACTCCAGTCCAGTTAAGCCCATCATAAACTAAACATTTTAATGAGTTTTGTGTTGCTGCCCTGCAGTTTGAGGAGGGCGTTTTAGACGCTTGCATTTACATCTTGGATACCTGCCAGATGCCCATCGATAATCGAGATGATGTCGTCAAAATCGTTCGAACAGCCTCAGCCATGGTGAGATGATGTCACAGTTAGACAAGGTTTTTACGGATTGTTTCTTAGTCACCAGTTTATAATCTTCCTTTCATCAGATCAACTCTCAGGATGACAACGGAGTGTTGGTGGGAAACTGGGGAGAGGATTTCTCCATGGGAACAGCCCCAACAGCCTGGACTGGGAGTTCTAAAATTCTGCTCCAGTACCACAACACTGGTGCGCCTGTGTCGTTTGCTCAGTGTTGGGTTTACGCCGGAGTCCTGAACACCTGTAAGACCCTGCTCTGCTCAGGTTTCCGTTCAGGACATCCACGAAACAGACGTAAACTGTTCAAATGTTGTTTGTGTCCATTAAGTCCTTCGCTGCCTTGGCATCCCGACCAGACTCATCACCAACTTCAACTCAGCCCACGATAACAACGGAGACCTGAAGATCGAACTTATCTTCAAAGCCGATGGCTCACCGGACCGACGCAACACCAGAGACTCCATCTGGTTGGTCTGAATGGACCTTTAATAAACCAAATGAGAGTTATTTAACCTACATAGCAACTTAATCCAGTTTCTTTCTTATGTGTTGACTCTAATAAACCTGAGCTGATCTGGCTCCTCCACAGGAACTACCACTGCTGGAATGAAGCCTTCATGAAACGTTCTGATTTACCTACTAAATACTCCGGCTGGCAGGCGGTGGACGCCACGCCCCAAGAAACCAGCGACGGTAAGACAAACAACAAAAAGACAGAACACCAAGATGGCTGATTGACAAGTCTCTGCTTGTGTTGAAGGTTACTTCCGCTGTGGTCCAGCTGCCATCTCTGCCGTCAAAGAGGGTGACCTGTGTTACCCGTTTGACAGTGGCTTCGTCTTCGCTGAGGTAGACAAACCAGCAACCCTAGTCTCTCAGGCCCAAATGTGTACATGTTATGTACAGAATTACAATACCAGCACTCTTTTTCCATAATGTTCTTTCACATGGGTTTAGCAGTTTTGTAAATTCATGTTTCTTACCGTCTAAATGTTTTTGAATGTAGTAAAGTAACTTCCGTAAGTCGTACGTTCAGCCAATCATCTAGTGTGACGTCATCAGCTGGCGCAGGACCCCGAGCCGGCTCACGTAAAAGGGAACATGGCGTCCAATATGGCGTCCCCCAGAGACTTAGACCCGTGCCCTATGTATTTTAGACCTGATTTTTATGGTTATATGTTACCAAACTGCCAATATTTGTCTGGACATCATTTTATTATTATCAACAACATGTCGATGGACATTTCCAGAGATTAATGGTGAAAACGACACATTTTCACTTTAAGCTCCATCTATATAAATCAACAGTGGGAGTGAGAGCTGTTTTCTGTAGCAGGGGCACTGTCGGCCAGCACCCCGGAGGCATTAAATTCACGGATGCTGATTGGCTCAAAATTCTCCAGTTCTCCCTAGCAACCAAACATGATTGGCTGTTCAGCTGCAGCCCAATGCCCCAGGAGTGAAATTAGTGAGTCTGTTGGAGGAAAATCACTGTTTAATGAGACAGCTGGTGATAATTAGCCTTTCGCCGAGCCCCGCCCCCCTTAGTTACTGTTGCCAACTCCGACAATGAGTTGAGCTCCGCAGATTTCCGTGATGGAAAGAAGTAGACAGATGCGTGTCAGCGACATTTTTTGGAGCAATTCCTCCTCAATTTCATCCAGATTGAGGTAAAAGGGTTACAGGATGCAGTGGAGGGATATATTAGTATCGGCTCCGCTGAGCGAAGCGTAGCAGGGAACCAGGAGTTGGGAGTTTGGGAGAAGGTCCGGCGTCTGGGGACGCGTGGATCCGAGGAGCGGTGGCGGTGATGCGGTGTCCCTGTGAGCTGTCAGATGATCTGAGCTGCAGGCAGCTCTAACGGAGAAAAGCTCACTTCCGGCGCTCTGCATCGCTCAGTTTATCATCTCAACTGAGTCTGTTTATAAAATGTAACTTTTTATGCCCGTGTTTACTTTCATTTTTAGTTCCCGGCCGGAGCTCGGCATTAATTCATCACGTGATCATGACACCACCCGCTGTTGCGCCAAGGCTTAATGTGCGTTTATAAGACACACGGTTGAGGTAATATTACGCTGATTTGCCGACACGGTGTGTCTTATCTAAAAGGGTCTTGGATAGTCTGGGAGGTGGAGCTCCGCTCAGCCGCAGGTGGGGGGAGCACTCATGCTGTTGCTGGTTGAGCTCGATGAGGAGGTTCTGAAGGGAAACGAAGGAGACACGACTACTATCGAGGCTAATGCTTAGTAGTAAATTAGGCTTAGCTTCATCATCTTGTTTGGAGTTGTCGGATAGTAACGGTTGCTATGATGTGTGATTGGCCAATAGCCGTTCTGGGGGCGGGGCCGGCGAAAGGCTAATTATGCTTAAATAGTTCAAATTGCATGTAGGCACACACTATTAAGCAAAGCTGACACATTTATGTAAATATATATATTGTAGTTTTAAATAGTTTTTAGATTTTATTTCTCTATTCACGTCAGGGAGGATGGCGCCCTAGCGCCCCCTGTGGACGAGCCACCACTGGTCTGGGTGTTTTATGACCTGTAAATGTGTCAAATTTACAAATGTCTTATTTATAAATTCAAACTGGGACCCACCTGATGACTTGTTGTGCCTCCCAGGTGAACAGTGATGTTATCTTCTTGAAAAGTGATCGCTATGGCAACCTGACTCCATTCAGGGTGGACACTGCCTATACTGGAATCCTGATGTACACCAAAGCTGTGGGCAGCTGGTCTCCTGAGGACATCACACTCAACTACAAGTATCCTGAAGGTAACAGCTGATCTCTCGTGTGACAGCACCTGTCTGAGCGGTGAAGGTCCTGAAGCGCAGCGATGATCCGTGTCTGCAGGCAGTCCTCAGGACAAGCAGACCATGGCTCGGGCCGAACAGTACGGCTGTCAGCGGGATCATTCCGACGTTCCTGCTGGGAAGATGACCCTCGACATCACGTCTGAATCGGTGACGTATCTGTTTGCATCCATCAGGGATCAAAGCAAACACACAGGTGTTGTCTGTGCAGCAGAAACAGGTGGAAATGAAGTTACAGGATGTAGAGATTTAAAGATGAAAATAGTGTCAGGTCAAAGTTTCTACCAAGCTACATTCTGGACAGTGGTGATAATGTTGGACGCTAATGTTTGATAGTTAATGTTTGGGGCGTTTTTTCTTCATGAAAGTTTAATTTATTCTTTGAAACGGGAGAATGTTCCTTATTGGTCTAGGAGGTTAGAATAGCTACAGGTGGGTCCTGATGATGGTCTAGCCAGCAGCAGCTAACCTGTCCTCCCATCCAGACCCCCATAGGGAACCCTGTGAGGATCCTGGTGACCTTCTACAACCAAAGTGAACTCCATAAGACCGTGAAAGCCCACATAGAGGTCTCCATGGTCTACTACACTGGAGTGGTGTCAGAGAAGTTCTGGGCGGAGGACTTCACCCTTCAGCTGGACGCCTTCCACAGTGAGCAGCTGGAGTGTGTGTGTGTGTGTGTGTGTGTGTGTGTGTGTGTGTGTGTGTGTGTGTGTGTGTGTGTGTGTGTGTGTGTGTGTGCGTGCGTGCGTGCGTGCGTGCGTGTGTGTGTTCTCAGAGGTAACACCGGCTCCTGTGTGTGTTCCAGACAACAGCGCCGTGTTTGAGGTCAAACCTCAGGACTACATCAAGTACATGGGCTCCAAGGCCTGCCTGCACATCGTCGTGACCGGGAAGACGGACACGGAGACCACGTCCCAGATGAAGGTGGTCAGCCTGAAGCCCCCTCCTATCAGCATCGTGGTACGCTCCAAACCGTTCAGCAGGACATCACAGAGTGTTGGTTTAACGTGACTTAATGAACCGTTTCCCAGCAGCAGATGTTTGGTCTGACGTTCACCAACAGCTAACCAGGTTAGGAGAATACAGCCCGAAGATCAGAGTCCACTTTTAGGAAGATTTTAAAGGGAGGTCCTCAAAGCTGTAGTTTAGGCCCCATTTGATCAACCACCTTAGTATGAAGGGGTCTACAGACCTCAACCTCCACCTGATGGGCGAGTCTGAGGGCTCCAACGATCCTAGGAACCATGTTGTCCAGAATACTTTGTACCTAGTAGGGTCTCCGTTGTATGAAGGGTGAGAGAGAAGAAGACCTGTCAGGCCAGCCCTGACCCTAACCCCAGGTTTTCTTGTTTCAGCTGAGCGGACAACCCCAGGTGAACCGGGAGATGTACGTCACCGTCTCCTTCAAGAACACCCTGAACATGATGCTCCACAACGCCAAGATGATGATCGAGGGATCTGGTCTGATGGACACCAGAGTGTTCAACTACAGGTGAGCTCCACCCAGTGTCAGCTGATCCATCAGCAGGTGGCGCCGCTCATGGCTCTGTGTGTTTCAGCACCATCGGCCCGTTCGCTGAGGTCTCCCAGAAGGTGAGGTTCACCCCCCGGAAGCCAGGACTCAAAACCATAGTGGCTCTGCTGGACTGCCAGAACCTACCGGAGGTACCGACCCAGTGCTTCGTGTTCTCCACGTTCCCAGAGTTGGGCCTCAGGCCCCATCTGGAGCTTTAGAGATAAAAATGTCTTCTAGCAGATAAAACCACTTGAATAAATGTGATTATTTGGGCTTAAAGAGGCTAAAATATCCAGAAGTTAAAATATTTAAATTTGTGATTAAAGGTTTCGTCAAAAGACCAAAAACCAAATCAAATCAGACATCAGCTGTAAAAACGGCCTGAATATTCATTAGTTATGTTTATTCTGGCAGATGTTTTGATTTGAAACCATCTGAGCTGCTGCTGAAATAAAGACTTAAGTCAGTTTTACTGGTGAATGAATCGTTGTTTTTTCTGTTTCAGGCGACCTCCATGGTTGAAGTTCACATCCTGCCGTAAACATCAGAACAATCACAACAATAATCATCACTTTCCTCTTTCAATCGTCTCAGAGCAGAAATATGATTTTGTTCCTCAGATTAGGTTGTTTTAGTTTATTTAGTTTAAATCCCTTCAGATCCTTTCAGTTTTCACTGAAACCCTAAAAAAGCCGTTAAACATTAAATGGTAACGAGACAAACCCGATTAGCTTCATTCAACAATAATTCAATTCAGTTTATTTCTATAGCGCCAAATCACGACCAGCGTCGTCTCGAGGCTCTTCACAGTACAGTTCAGGTCATTAAGCCAGTCAGTGAAAGGGTTCCTGTGTGTTGCATCAAGACACTGACTTTGACTTTATTACAATATTTACATTCATTTACAGGAAAGGTTTATTGTAAACAAACTTTATTGTTAAAATGGACGTTTTCTTTTTTTATTGAAAACATTTCAAATAAATCAAACTGAAAAAGGTTTTTTTGTACAAATTGAACTAAAAACCTGTAAAAATCTGACAAAATGATTATTTTTTTAAAGTTTTTATTTTCACATCAACTATAAACGTTTTTTTTTGTGACGGACGGGGCAGGAACCAATCAGAAGAGCCGTCAGACCCAAGCCCCGCCCCTTCATCTGATGACTGGAACAAACCTTCACTCTAATTCCTCTGAATACAAGCAGCTTCTATGTGATTTACTTCCTGACTGCCTTTGAACTAATTTCGTTTATTAACAATAAAGCACATTTTAAAACTCTGAACGTTTCATTCGTGTTTCAGTAAAACATCTCAACCTTCTGAGGCTTTCTGAAGACGTAGAAAACATTTCAAAATTTAAGTTTTACATGTTTTGTGATGTGATGCGTGCAGCCACCAGGGGGCGCTTTCGCTCATGGTAACACATAACATCACTGCAGAGCGACAGAATGACCCCTAGGGGGAGCCATCGGTGCTTACCTCCCTCACCTGAGCACACTCAGGTGTTGTCCCAGCTTCAGGACATTTATTTATGCTTTAAATTCTAAAAACAGAAAAAAGTCTTTACATTTTTTCACATTTTAATTATTTTACCTGTAAAACACGTTTTTCTTCTGCATTTACCTTTTTGAAAGTCAACATAGAAAAAAACTTCGTTATAAACACTGCTTTCTGGAGGATTTTTGAATTCTGCCAGAAGATGTTGTGTGACTTTATTTATTGCTCATTACTGCATTAGAACTCGAGGTTCTGAAGAATCAGCTGATCCTGCTGCTGGGAACATTACAGGAGTTCTACTAGAATAGAACAGAATAGAATAGAATAGAATAGAATAGAATAGAATAGAATAGAATAGACTTTATTGATCCCACAGTGGGAAATTCACTTGTCACAGCAGCACCATCACTCAAAAGGTAATTAGAAGAAGATAAAAACAAGGATACATGTATATACACATAGGCAGTAATCTAGTATTGTAATCCTAGATCACTAAAAAACCACAAATAAAAGATGAAAACAAACTAGTTAGGCTAAATTGTTTAGAAATGAACTTTGACCTTTTCCAGATTGACGGACAGGGGGTGTTGCAGAGTTTACACACACCTGTATGCTCCAGAGCTGAACCTGCAGCTAAAACCAGTGATCAGGAGTTTTTAACCAGCATTAAACCCGCTGACCCAGAGATGTCCAAAGTGTGGCCCAGGGGCCATTTGTGGTCCTCTGAGTGATTCTGCGCGGCCCCCAGTAGCATTTCTGGAACGATAAATGACATCTCCAGCAGGCTGCTGGTGCAGGTCAGACCTTTCTGATACTTTTATTTCCACACTTTTACTAATATTCCTGTTTTCAGGAAAACCCTTAAAAAATCACCATCAAATATTTGTTTACAACTTTTTTATAAAAATTATATTTATTAAATATAAATTCAATAGTGTGTGTGTGTGTGTGTGTGTGTGTGTGTGTGTGTGTGTGCGCGCGCGTGTGTTCCAATCCCCTACCCCCACAGCCACAGGTGAGTCAGCGTCATGACAGCGGTAACTGATGCATCAGCAACACAAACTGGTTGTTCCAGGTTCCCTTACACACACACACACACACACACACACACACACACACACACACACACACACACACACACACTCACACACACACACACAGGCACATCAGACCAGAGTTTATTAAAGCCACAGAAAGTTTTTTACCTGCTGACACACCTGTAATGGCTGTCCTTATCCACCAGGGGGCGGAGTCAGAATCCTGTGGTACATCCAGTCCCAAAACCACTGAGCTAAACCTGATAGTCCAACAGGAACCGAACCATCAGAGACCAGAACCAGGACCTGGGAGACCAGTTACTCCAATCCTGGTTCTGTTCACACGGGTTTTCTTTGATGTTTTTCTGGGTTCAGCTACAGAACCACAGGCTGAGGTACCAGAGAGACCACAGATCCAGTTTAAACACGATTCTGGCTCATCCCTTGAGCTATAGGAACCTGTTTCTGCCTGAATGACTCAGAGGTCAGAGGCTTCGGGGTAAAACAATAAACAGGTTGAGATAGAAGCAGTGGAACTGAGAGAATATTCAGGAGAAGCTCCTCAGACCTTCAGAACATCTGGAGAACTCCTGATCCAGAACCAGTTTAAATGATTAAAGGAAGTCTAGCTGCCAGGAATGAGAATGAGGAAGATGAGGACTGGATCTGCAGTTCTGAAAACATGATGGTAATAAGGAAGCTCCGCCCCCCCAAATCCATACCTGCTGTGATTGGTCAGCTGAAGCTCTGAGTGTAGGAGTTGAGTTCCAGGACCAGCAGGGGGCGCTGAAGAGAGGAAACCAGATTAACCAGTCCAATGATGACGTGTGTGTGTGTGTGTGTGTGTGTGTGTGTGTGTCTGTGTGTGTGTGTGAGTGACTGTGTGTGTGAGTGTGTGCGTGTGTGTGTGTGTGTGTGTGTGTGTGTGTGTGTGTGTGTGGTGTGTGTGAGTGTGTGTGTGTGTGTACGTCCGTGTGTGTCTGTGTGTGTGCGTGTGTGTGTGTACATGCATTTGTGTGTGAGTGACTGTGTGCGTGTGAGTGTGTGCGTGTGTGTGTGTGTGTGTGTGCATGTGTGTGTGTGTGAGTGTGTGTGTGTGTGTGTGAGTGTGTGTACGTCCGTGTGTCTGTGTGTGTTTGTACGTGTGTGTGTACGTGTGTGTACATGCATGTGTGTGTGCGTGTGTGTGTGTGTGTGTGTGTGTGTGTGTGTGAGTGAGATCAGGGTCCTCTGTGCTCCTCAGACCTGCAGCAGGAGCTCTGCAGCCCTCAGGCTGCACGGCAAACAACTGTTACCTACAAATCATCCGTCACCAATGGAAACCGGTTTTTCTCCCCCTCCTCCCACCCTGTTTTCTCCCCCTCATGCATCCTCCCTCCTCCTGCTCCTCTGGCTGCTCAGCACATGTCTGGTCTCAGTTCTGGAGGTTTTCTCTGCAGGACGAGCTCACAGCAGCGCTGAGGTGGAGAACATGTGTCGCTGAAGCTGGCTGGGAAACAGCAGCATGTGCCTGTCACCCCCACCCCCCCACACTGCCGACAGGTGTTGGCTTCATGTGACTGCCTGCCTGTCCGGACAGCGCTCCAATGAAGAAAGAGAAGGAGGAGGAGGAGGAGGCGGGGTGTGTAAAGTTTCATCAACAACAACTGTGTCAACTCTGCAGCCGAGTTGGGAAACTTCCAAGTCAGATCTGATCCGTGCAGCAGCTCAGGGATGCCTCTCCTCCTCCTCCTCCTGCTGCTGCTGCTCTCCCCTGGATGAATGGATGAATCCACCCTTTTGTTGGAGATGGGTCGTTCCTTGGCAACAGCTCCATGGTTACAGTCCAGTAAATAACATCACACTCGCCCCTCTGCATCTCTGGATTCAGGATGCAGACGTGAAACCTAAAAACTACTGAAACTTTTCTGAGCAGCTCAGATTAAATCATTAGAACCTCCAGAGTCACAGCAGCCATTTTAACTTGTGTAAAACTTTATTTAAACATTTAAAAATCACAAGCAGGAAGCTTGTATGAGGTTGGATGTGTCTGTTCTTCCTTCAGCCATCACGCTGCAACGGTTTAAAAAGTTTGAGTCTCGTTTTGTGACAGAATAAATAAACATAGAAGCAGAAGTACATAAAGCCTCAGAGACACTTGTAAATCCCACCGTCAGTGAAGGCATCACCATGTCTGCATGTGGAGGGGAAACATGTTCAGGTGTGTCCATGCAGCGACGACGCTACAGTGATTCCTACAGTCAGTGAGCACACTGACTGTAGGAATCACCGACAGAAACGTTAAAGCTGCTGCCAGTGTTTCATTAGTGTCACCATGGTAACCGGCAGTGGCTGTCTGGACTGAGGGTATCGGAACACCAGTTCAGTCCAGCTTCCTAAGACCAGTCTCAACTCTGAATGATGCTTATACTGGGAAGCCTGCCTGAGGGGGCGGGGCTAAATCACCTGGGTTACCTACATCCAATAGCTGTCTCTGGGAGGTTTTTAATCATTTCCTCCATGTTGTTTATTGTGCTGCTACCAAGAATCCCTGCATGCTGCTGCCTTCAGCCTTTTCACCGATATTTTTTACTTTTTTTCCTTAAAGCTGCAAAAATTGAGTTAGAATAAAAATGTTCTTTAAAACTTTAAACGTGTTCCTACAAACGTCTGATTACGTCTGTTTGTGCTACGTATCTGCATCCAGTGAGCTAATAACTCACATAATTCATGTTTGTTTGAGCTGTGAACAGCTTCAGGAGCGTAAGTGAATTATCTTTAAACGCTGTGTGTGTGTGTGTGTGTGTGTGTGTGTGTGTGTGTGTCCTCAGCAGATTAATTTGTATTGAGAAGTGACCGGTTGAAGTGAAAAGCTGTGATTGGATTAGTGATGTAATGATGTTATCTGCTTTGCCGGCTCTGTCTGTCTCTGTGTGTGTGCGCGTGTGTGTGTCTGTGTGTGTGCATTCTTGTATCACTGATATTGTGGGGACACAGCAGTTTTTAGGGATTATCATCTTTAATTGGATCACTAACTGTTTAAGATGCTGTTAGAATAAATTCTGCCATAAATTCAGATTCTGTAGAAAACAAAACAAAAACAACAAACATGACCAGAACACGTCTAACAAAACAAAACTCAGCTGGTTTAAACAAATTCAGCAAAACCAAAATAAACAGAACTAGTGGATCTGAGATGATAAAATATTTAAAAGATGTGAAAAAAGGTTAATAAAGTTTTGGATGTGGACATAAATGATCACTAGACAGAGAAAGTTAAAAAAGCTGCACAAACGCCCCCTAGTGGCTGTCTGCAGTATGAGTTATAGGCTCCGCCCCTTCCATGAAAACCAATGTTACATTTTCCTGATTAAAAAATAAAAGTACATACAGGAAAGTTTGTGTTGGGTGCAAACTCCCTGATTCCTGTCGTTCTCACCCTGCTGCTTCAGATTGTTTCCCTTTAGCTGGAAATAAAGTCACATTATTGACATTTATCATTTTGATCCAGTAGAGTCCTGCAGGACACGTGTGAAACAGAGTCTGATGGGTTTCTCTCAAGTACTACCCCCCCCCCCCCCAGACACGACGCTGTCATCCAGCAGGTCACCCTAACCCTGACCCCACAGCCTCTGTTTGTTTGTGGTTTTGTTCATTTCTCTTCTAAACGTGGTTTTTGTCTCCTGCACCAAACACCTGAACTAATTCAAAACCAGGCCTAAATCTAACTGGATCCCAGTGGGATCAGGTGGTCGTAAAGGCTGAGCCGGACCACCAGCACCTTCAGGAGAACCCGAGCACCCCGTTGTTGTGTTTACACCCTGAAGATCTCACATTTGTGCAGAATTATTATAAATACGGCTGAACGGTGATAAGAGACTTCCTCTTTGTGCTAAAACACCTACATTAGCAGCTGCTGCAGGTTTTTGACCCAGTAATTAAGAATTGAGATGGATTCATATTCCTGAAGACTCGTGATGATAATCAGAAACGTGAGTCATCAGAGACAGCTGAGCTTCAGCTCGTCTCACTGATAAATAAACTTGTTTAAAGACTTCTGCAGGACTTTTAAAAGTCTCTGAAGCCTGGAAACAAAAGGACTTCAGGTTTTATTCCAGGAATTAGTCACGTTCTGAAGCAAAGGTACGGTGATGCTTCAGCCAGACCCGTTTCTCTGGAGGGAGGACGTGAGTTCCTCAAACGTTTGAGTCTCACAGGAAGTGAAGCGGGTCGCTGCAGGACTCTGCTGGGCTCCATCGCTTTTAAGCTACATACAGGATGTAAGATTCAAACTTCACAATAAAACAAGCTGACTTGGAAGCTAAAGGATGTTAGAGGAAGCAGAAGGTCTGCATCCTGTTTCTGACACGTTTCTGGTTTTTTCACTTATTTGGGTCAATCAGAAGTTTTCACATGAAGTAAAGCTGCTGCTGTTCCTGAGTCTGCTGGGGAGGTTCAGCATGATTTCCATCTGAATCACTCAAAATGTCTGCAGAGAAAGGAGCCTGCAGGAAACACCCAAATCCTTCATCAGCAACAGGCCGAACCAGCCCGAGACAGGCGGAGAGGCTCTTCCTGCTCTGCTGCAGCCGCCTGCAGGGGAGGAGGAGGGGTGTGATGGGAGGAGGGAGGCCTGTGTGCTCCTCTCTACAGCAGGGGATGATGGGAGGAGGAGGAGGGGGAGGGGTCTGTATCTGGAGATGGAGGGCTGTCAGGAATGTGGGAGAGCAACCAGACATGCAGCGAGTGAAAAGTCGAGCTGCTCGCACTAAATTTAACAATGAGGCAGTTTAAATTTAGTCAGCAGCTTCACTGAGAGCAGCCCAGTCCGAGCTGCTGCTGCTGCTGAGGGTGTTTGGACCAGAACACACACGGAACATCTTCACCGGCCCGGCAGAGAGCAGGAAATCATCAGCAACAAGTCTCAGAATAACCCAACCCTAACCCGGAGCGCGTTCCAGGCCCTCCAGCAGAACCTGGAATAGAAACAAGAACAGGTCTATCAGAGACCAGAACCTGGACCTGACCGGGTCAGGGTTGGGAATCACCTGGTGGAGCTAAACCCTTAAACAAAGAGACTAAAGGTGTGATTTAAACGGCGTCCACACAGCTCCGGCTCATCTTCATGGTTTAAACGCTGACATCCTTCTGTTCCTTAGGCTGTAAACGACTCAACGCTGCTTCAATAAATCACACAAAAACATTCAACTGAATATGTTTTAAATGTGTCCATTTTTATTTTAAAAATTATTTTTTAACTCTCTTCAAGAAGTAAAAAAGCCTTTCATTAGAAACAGATGGATGACGTCACTCTGGAGGCAAGCGTGCTTTTATTTTGTAAAAAAGGTTAAAAAGTCAGTAAGAACTCTAAAAGTGTTTCAAAAGAGTTCCCAGTTGGAATATTTGATTGTTTTCCTTTTCCGTGGAAAGTAAAGTTGTAGCTGTGGCCTCCCTGGAAACAGCAGCTGCCTCCAACCCAAAGGCATCCTTTCCCCAACTCTCGCGATAACTCCGCCAGACTCACGCTGCTTCCTGTCACGTCTCGCGATAGTTGCTGCAGAAGCGTTTGGCTGCTTTATCTTTTAACGCCTGTGAGTAACGACAGGATGATGATGATGATGGGTTTTATTTTAAATATCATCACCAGATAAAAGCTGGACTTTAGGGGAAGTTGTGGATAAATTTACTTCCTGATGACGAGTTTGAAGAAAATGTTGATATGAGGAGAAAAGTTGGTAGAAACGGTTTAGTTTTACGTTAAAAGTCACCTGATGAGTTAAAAGTGACTTTAAGTTACGTAAAAACCTTAAACGGAAACTTTAACAGTGTTTAATTATGCGGGGGGAGGGGGGGTAAACTGTGTCGCATCACAGCTTCTGGAGGTTCGGTACCGGGAGGAGCAGGTTCGGTACCGGGGGGGGGGGGCAGGTTTGGTACCGGGGGCAGCAGGGAGGTGATCCAGGAACGTGTGGCCGTGCGTAAAGGCAGAGATGCTTGGAGGCCACGTCCCCTTGGAGACTGGAGACAAACACGTGATGAGCTTTACTTATCAGGTTTAGAGACACCGAGACGCGCTGAGAGACACACCGGGGCTCGGAGCCTGGAACCCGGCCACCGAGCTAACAAATCCCCGGTCCGGAGCTGCACTTCCCCCGTCGAACTCTTCTCCTTCCATCGAGTTTATCCTGTTTTCTGTCCTCCGGGAGGAGAGGAGAGAGAGGGGAAGAGAGGGCGAGAAGAGGAGGAGGGAGGAGAGAGGAGGAGGAGGAGGAGAAGCCGGAGTAAAGTTTGTCCAAGTTTGCACATCCCTTCGGAAACGCCATTTTGATTCCTCTCCTCTTCGGAGTGAGTTTCAGCCTGTTTCCTCCTCCATCCTGTCTTTATTTATTTCTTCTTCATCCTCCATCACCACCATCATCATCCTCCTCCTCGCCACGATGTCTCGGCGCAAGCAGCCCAACCCCAACAAAGTCCGGGGTAAGTCAGCTCCTTTTCTGCCTCCCCATCGCTCCTCTTCCTCCCACCGACACCGACCTGTTGCTCGTTTCTGGGCAACCGGCGAACTTCGCGCGGACTAAAGTCGGCTCGCGAGGCGGAGGAAGCGGACTTTTCTCTCGCTTTCTGTGCGACTTGTTTCCTAGTTTGATGCGCATCCAAGCGGTGGAATTCAACCCGCGTCTCTTCCTCATTCACTCTACTTCAGCTAATTAGCGATAACAGCTGATTTTTAGCACTTTTGCGACCCTTTTTAGCGCTTGTGCGCACATTTCAGGCGGTTATTCGGCGCTTTTGCGCCGCGGGGAGGGCGGAAGAGGGGGGTTCAAAGTCTGCTGTGCGCCGGAGGCGAGCATCCATATCTCGGGTGCACTTTGGTCGGAGCCTCGCTGCTAGTGGCCATGTGTAAAGCTATCAGACACCGAGAGCAAGGTAACCAGGCTAACGCTGCTACTTCCTGTTGACGCTTTCAAAATAAAACACCTGTTGATGTGCATCAAGACAGGCTCGAAACTATTTTAAATGAGATTATTCTCTTCTAACTGGTGATTTAAGGAGTTTATGAGACGTTCAGAGATGGATGTGTTGTTGTTTAGGTTATCTGATGTCAAGTTTCCGGTGTTCTGGTTTGGCAGCTTCCTCCGGGACTGTGGTCCTTAAGTGTAAAGGTCTGGTTTACTAAACTGATGTATCTGGTTGTTTGTGTTCCTGTGGTGGACAGGATGTTTCATCCTCAGAAGGATGATGTCATTTACTCGCTGGTGATAACACTCCCTCAGCCTTCTGGTCTTCTGCTGATAAACACGTTTGCTGCTTCAACCCAACACCGAACCTGAAGACCGAGCAGAGCTGGGTTAATGCCCCGGAGCCTTTTGATTAACGCGGTGAATTCTGAAGTTCTACTATCCTCACGACTGTGACGTAGTCTTTAAATGAGGATAACGTTAGTTTGTAATTCAGAGCCAAGTTTTGGGTTTTATTTTGAAATCGGAACCTCCGGGTTTCCGGTCTTAGCCGTGCTAATTGCTGCTAGCTCCACGCTGCTGTGTGACCTTGCCCAAACGTATTTATCCAGAATTTGAGCCCAGTTCATTTATAAACCGAACCAGCGCGGCGTGTTTGCGGGTCCAGGGGTCCAGCTGCTCACTTTGCGCCAGTTTCTGCGGCAGTTTGGCGACTTTTCACCGCGTTTCGGAGACTTTTCCTCCGTCAGCAGCAGCATCGACGTGACGCCTGTTGCATCCACCTCCTCCTCCTCCTCCTCCACCTCCTTTAGTCTCGTTTCTGTCTGGCGACATCGCCCCATCTCCAGCTTCAATCTGAAACTTGGCTCATGACTCGTTTTGAACCGGATTCGGTGTCGAACCGTCGACTTGGTGAAAGTTTTAGGGCGGAAGCTCTGGTCCGGTCCCGGTGGAGGATGCTGTGGACCGGGACCGGGCTGTTGAATAACTGCTGTAACCCGGCCTAAGTGTGTCAGAGAGCTCCTTATCGGAGCCGCGGGTCAATGATTGACGCTCCGCTGCAGGGAGACCCGGACCGGCCGCTGCTGCACCTCCTCCTGCTCCTCCTGCTGCTGAGGAGGAACTTTAACATCTGACCTGAGGTCAGCAGCAGCAGCATTATTATTTAGACTCTATTCAGCTTCTAGCTGCTGTTGGGTGTTCTGTAGGATTCAGATCACATCTGATCAATAATTGTTTATTGTTGTTTATAAAGTCATGAAACCTGAAATCAGCTGATTTAGTTTAGATGCTTTCCTCTATAAGCTGTAAAAACAGAAATGTGGGGGTTCCGTGACCTTTGACCTGCTGCATCTCTTTGTTTTGGTTTGTAAAATCAGCTGATTTCCTGGTAAACAGAAAGATAAAAGAGGGGTAACCTGTCACCTCTGACTCAGGTGAGTTTCACCTGGTTAATAAGCAGGAGCATCCTGTTCCCCTCCTGGTGCCTCCGTAGAGCTCAGTTGTGACTTTGTGATGCCATCAGGTCTCGTTAGGATGTAATAAATCCGGACTGGGCCGGACCGGTCTAGGAGGAGCTCTGGAGTCTACATGAGACCGGCGCTGACTGACTTCCTGTTTCAGAGCAGATCGGGAGCTTTTCCCTGGATGGGAACCTGTGTGTTCCTGCTATGTTTGGTCCTCCTCTCCTCCTCCTCCTCTGCTGTCAGGAGCAGCAGGAGGAGGAGGAGGAGAGATCCGGATGAGCAGTTAGCATTCCATTACGAAATTCAACACTGAGGCCGAGCTGGGCCCTCGGCGACAGGCGCTGATCTCCCCTCCTTCTCTCACGGACGGCTCCTCTTGCTGAGGAGGAAACTTTGACTCCTCTCATGGAGCAGCAGAAAGGGGTGGGGCCTGTGGGGGGGATAGGGTTAATCATAACATGCGGGTGGGTGCTGAGGAGTTACTCAGAGTTCTGTTACTGATTCTGATTCGGTTCTGGTGGGTCTGGGCCGGCTGATGGAGTGGATCAGCTGATCCAGGATCAGGTGCTCCTGCAGGAGTAGCAGGAGGATAACCAGCTCCTCCTCCATCCTCCTCTTCTGTTCTAAAGGAGGAAATGGACCTTAGAGCCGTCAGAGCAGAAACCCGCTAACGGCTCTTCTTCTGTGGTGGATCCTTTAAAACGGTCGATGATGTCATCGATGACACAAAGAGTGTGTTGTGTTGCTGCTCTCCGTCACTGTGAGTGTTTTAGTGGGACTAGAGCACACACACACACACACACACCCTGCAGTCAGTCGTGTAAAGACATGATGCAGCTTGAATGGAAGGATGCTTGTTTTTGCTGCGTACAGGTGGAGGAGGAGGAGGAGGAGGAGTGAATCCAACAGACTGTAACTCCTCTTTATCTTCATCATCATCGCTGATCCTTTAGTGGGTTGTTTGTTAACTTCAGGGCGTTGTTTACCTCTGATGGTAACTCTCTCTCTGATTGGTCGGTTTCTGCGTTTTATTAATATTCATCTAAATCTAATTAAAGTTTTCCAGCCTTCGGTTTCAGGTGAAAACATCTGAACAACAATAAAACCACAGCTGTCTGAATGCATGAGCTCCGCTCAGGTGATGAGATCTAACAGGAAATATGTTCATTTTTAAAATTACAGAAGAATTTTTGTTGTTTTTGGTTTTAAATAATCTGGAGTTTGTAATTGTTCTTTAACTTTTAATCATTGCTTTTTATTTAAGAAAAACTGTGTGTGTGTGTGTGTGTGTGTGTGGGGGGGGGGGGTTTAATGTGGAGAAACAAGTCTCTGAAGAGACGACAGCTTTTAATTAACTGCTTCTCTTGTGTCCCTGAGGCCACAAACATCCCACTGAAACTCCCATTAGCACCCATTTAACACACACACACACACACACACACACACACACACACACACACACACACACACACACACACACTCACTCCCTTTATCTGTCTCTGATTGGTGAACAGACCTCTTAGACACCACCTCATCCTGGACCAGATAGTTTCCATCTTTGTTCTCCTCCGACCTGACATCCCTCCTTTGTATGCTTTTATTTTGAAAGTCTTCAGGGTTTTATGGGTGTTATGTTGAAGTTGGTGGCCCGGCTGGACTTTACCCCTACAGACTCACTTAGTTCTGTTTGTGACTGTAACCCTTTGTTGTGTTTCCACCCGTGTCACTTCCTGTTTCTGTGTGCGACTCTAGTGTTTCGTCTGTTTTGTGTAATTTTGGGTCTTCCTGCTCCTCTTCTGTGATGTTTGTGTGTTTTTGTGGTTGCTTTGGATGTTTTATGGTCACTTTGTGCGTTTTTCTTAAAGATGCAACAAACTAAAAAATCCATCACTTTCCACGGTCTGTGAATGCATCGCTGCCATCACTCATAAAGAATCAGACACTTTTCCTGGTCTGTGAACTCACCGTCAGCGTTCCATCACCAGATCCTTCAGGTGGACGTTTTTGGCTCCAGATCAGACTAAAAACCAAAATATTTCCTGTTAAAGTTTCTGTCATGTAGCTCAGCCTCAGCGGGTCAGAACCGAACCAGAGTAGAGAATCTGTACCGACCCTCACACCTGGGATTGGTTCATCTCTGTAGTTCTCCTCGCGCGCGCGCGCGTGTGTGTGTGTGTGTGTGTGTGTGTGTGTGTGTGAAGCAAACTAATGCTAACACAAGCTAACTAATACTAAAATAAACCACAAAATAAAAAGATCCACACTGTTGGACAAAAAGTATTAATACTTACAAGTCCAGTAGCAACAAAGCCAGGTCACCATCAGTCCGTGATTTTGTAGCCTCCTTTAGCTCCCTCAAACTAGCGTAGCCCGCGCCGATGTTCACTCTGGTTTGAGCTCTTTGCTTCACCTCCAAAGACATTACTCTGTTACTTTTACTTCCAGGCTCCGCCATGATGCCAACAGAAAAAGAAAACTTCTTCTTGTGATTTTTACTGCTAGCCTTTATATTAGCTATCGGCAGAGTGAACAGCTAGCAGCCATAAAGTAGCTAGAGAGCTCCCCCTAGTGGACCTACCTGCACCACAACACCATTAAGTGCTGTTTCTAGTCAGCTGTCCAAGGTGATGTTGGTCAAGTTCCTGGCTGAAGAACCACTGAAACCAGTTTGAAAGCAATAGCTTAAAGTGTTAAAGACTCTGTAGTGTTGCTTTAATAAAGATTTTCCTTATGATAGAGTTCATTTCCAGGTGCTTTTGGTTAGTTTTGTTTTTACAGCAGCGTTGGCGCCTTTGCATGTTTTAGCATGTGTTTAGTGTCTTATTAAAGTCCCAAGTCATCATCACACGCTGGTGAAATTACATCTCCGCATCTGACCCATCCCCGTGGTGGGGAGCGGTGAGCTGCAGCTGTGGCCGCGCTCGGGAACTATGTGGTGGTTTAACCCCCCAATCCAACCCCTTAGTGATGTGAGTCAAGCGAGGAGGCATTGGGTCCCATTTTTTCAAAGTCTTTGGTATGACCCAACCGGGAATCGATTTTAGCGTGTTTTGAGCGCGTGCTCTCTGTGGGTTTAGCGTGTGCTCTCTGTGGGTTTAGGGTGTTTTTAGCGTGTGCTCTCTGTGGGTTTAGCGTGTGCTCTCTGTGGGTTTAGCGTGTTTTTAGCGTGTGCTGTCTGTGAGTTTAGCGTGTGCTCTCTGTGGGTTTAGCGTGTTTTTAGTGTGTGCTCTCTGTGGGTTTAGCGTGTGCTCTCTGTGGGTTTAGCATGTGCTCTCTGTGGGTTTAGCGTGTGCTGTCTGTGAGTTTAGCGTGTGCTCTCTGTGGGTTTAGCGTGTGCTCTCTGTGGGTTTAGCGTGTGCTCTCTGTGGGTTTAGCGTGTTTTTAGCGTGTGCTCTCTGTATCAGCTGGTCTGATATGTGCTGTGTTCATGCTTGTTTCTATTTTATACTTGGAGGTCCACTAAAATTGGATTTAAAAAGAAAAATGCAAAAATGATTTTATGGTGATTGTTTTCCCCAAGATGTTCCTCAAGATGGGTCCAGAAGAGGCATTATGGTGCAGATGTGGACATACATTGTTAGAAAGCATCCCTCTACCTCAACTGGACAGAGAATGAATCATTCTAGTCATGCAACTGGGGGGCCGAAAATAGTCACTCTGAGGGCCCGCAAATGGCCCACGGGCCGCACTTCGGACAGGGGTTTAATACAAACATGGAGACGGGTTGGTGGTGTGTCTGGCTGAGGTGAGTAACACTTGGGCTCTGATAACAAAGACTTCACATGGACCAAGAGGAGCCATTGTTCCTCCACTTCCTCCTTCTCCTGCTCTGCTCTCCTGATGAGAAGCTGCTCCACTTCCTGTTAACCCTCCTCTTCCTCATTCTGTCATGATGGACCAATCAGACACAGCCTTTTAGTTTCTGAGCCTGGTGGTGGTGGTGGTGTGTGTGTGTGTGTATGCATGTGCATGTGTGTGTATGCGTGTGCATGTGTGTGTGTGTGTGTGTGGGGAGGTAGTTTGGATGTTAAATTCCTGAGACTATGGGTCAGTTTCTGCTCCAGTTGGAGGCCGTCAGACATGAGATGATGAGGGTCAGAGGTCAAAGGTCAGACCCAGAATGATCAGATGGGATTAAAACCTCATCATTTATAACGACCTCTAACCCCTCCCTGTAGGACTGGCTCAGATGAAGGAGATGGACCAGCAGGAGGTCCATCCTGGAACCTCTGCTGGGTTGCAGGAGTCGTCCATCGGGATGCCTGATTAAAACAGCAGCAGGTTGCAGTTTAACACAGGACCCCCCACCCCCCCGGCTGTGGGTTGTGACATTCTTTCAGTCGAGCCGCTCAGACTTTGGACTCAGTAAATAAACATGGCTTTATTTGCTGCCTACAGGGTGAAGGTAGCTGTGTGTGTGTGTGTGTGTGTGTGTGTGTGTGTGTGTGTGTGTGTGTGTGTGTGTGTGTGTGTGTGTGTGTGCGCGTGTGTGTGTGCGTGTGAAACTAACTATCACACATTGCAACACACACTCCTGCAGTGGTAGTTAGCTCCTCAAGCTGCTTATCAGCAGCACAGTCTCACCACACCCACACACACATACACACACACACATGCACACATACACACACACACACATGCACACATACACACACACATACACACACACGCGCACATACACACACAGATACACACATGCACACACACACACACACAGATACACACACGCGCACATACACACACAGATACACACATGCACACATACACACACACACATACACACGCACACACATGCACACATACACACACACGCGCACACATGCACACACACGCACACACAAACGCGCACACACACACACATATACACACACACACACATATACACACACGCACATATATACACACACACACATACACACACACCTGCCTGCATCCCTCTGAAACACAAGAAGTTAATCTGTTTTTCTCTCGTTTTTCTACTTTTCCACCTTCCTTCATCGTCTCTTCTTTACCTCCTTTCCTTTTTCTTCTCCCTCTCTCCTTTTGTTCTTAGTTGAACCGTTCTCGTCTCTCCTTTGTTCCTTTCCCCTGCTTTCTGGATGAGCTGCTGCGTTCCTGTCCCAGTTAGCTTCCTGCCTGGTGCTGTCTCACAGCAGCTCTGTCATCTGATGTGATCTGACCTCAGACCAGTGGTCTCTCTCTTCCTGCAGCATCACGGCTGTAACAGCTGGAGCGGTCGTGTTGTAGCTGAGCAGCAGCATGTGAATGGAGCCAACAGAGCTGCATAATCCCCATTAATCTGACTGTTAGCAGTAATCTGACACACACCTCTGAACAGGTACCGCTGTTTGTTCTGCAAACATGGGGCACGCCTTGTTGTCGTGGCAACATGCCCTTAGACTCTGTTCTTTTAACTTTTTGTCCCAAACTGGACGAGGTTCTTCTGAATGTCAGGAAGGAGGTGGAGACATGGACCGGTTTGTCTCGGATGCTTCGGCCTCTCGATCCCTGACTGGGTTCTCTTTAGAGCTCTTATTGATTCAGCTACAGAACCAGATCAGGATGCTGTGTCTGTGAGACTCTCTAGTACCTGGAAAGGTTTTAGGAAACCTTTACTCTAAACATCCTTTTATTTTGAAAGGCTGCTTTCTGGGGGCGTGTCTTTGTGTTTTCAGACATGCAGCTAACTAATTATTATCTCACATACAAACGCCTCACACACACATGCACGCACAGACACACACACACGTACACACACACGCGCACACAGAGACACACACAGACACACGCACACACGAACACCGACACACACGAACACCGACACACGCACACACACGCACACGCGCGCACACACAGACACACACACACAGTGTTGTCATCATAGATGAGTGGTGATGACACCGCCCTCAGGTGTGTGTGCAGTAATGTGAAGTGTCGTCATGACAGTCAGCTGATCGTCATGTTAACTCTGCGGAACACCCCCCCCCCCCCCCCCCCCCCCCGCTCAGGGAGCTGTGTGTGTGTGAAGGTTCAGAGTCTCCGTCCTCCATCTCTAGACAAAACGTCCACAAACACCAGATATGATGACTGTCAACAGCAGCCTGGTCTACTCCCGTTTTAGACACTCAACACTAATTCAACCCAGCACTGTCTCAGTTTAACTTAACTTAACCTTAAATCAACCTTAACGTAACTTAAAGGTGAAGCAGTCGATGTTTCTGAATTTCAGGGAAGAACCGCCCTCTCCGCGTTGCGCAACACTCTACCAGCACCTGTTTACAAGTAGCTGCCGGCCTTAATGTGTAATTGTGAGGCCGTAAAAATAGCATGCTGAACGCGGGGAGCCGAACCGGACTGCGTTTGCCTCTTCCTGGTCTTTGTGAGAGCGTGGGGGTGCACGGAGTGCGCATGCGCAGGAAGGGAGACCTAACCCAGGATTGGCTTCACCAGAAATTGACAGTTATTCGGACCAATGATCCACCTGGAAGAAAAAGATTGTATGCTTCACCTTTAACCTAAACTTAACTTAACCCAAACTTAACCTTAACCTAACCTAAACTTAACTTAACCTTAACTTAACCTAAACTTAACTTAACCCAAACTTAACCTTAACCTAACCTAAACTTAACTTAACCTTAACTTAACCTAAACTTAACTTAACCCAAACTTAACCTTAACCTAACCTAAACTTAACTTAACCTTAACTTAACCTAAACTTAACTT
>SSNS01000544.1:60867-70444 GCA_006937985.1 Aphyosemion australe | reverse complement strand
GAGCTCTACGGTGCTGGGCAGTGAGCACAGGGCCCACTACAGGACGTCGGGCCCTCAGGCCATCTTCATGAAGTCTGTTCCTGATTGTTTGGGTAGAGACATTCACACCAGTGGCCCTCTGGAGGTCATTCTGTAGGGCACAAGCAGTGCTCAGCCTGTTCCGCCTTGCACAAAGGAGCAGGTATCGGTCCTGCTGATGGGTTGTGGACCTTCTACGGCCCTGTCCAGCTCTCCGAGAATAACCGCCAGTCTCCTGAAATCTCCTCCATGTTCTGGAGATTGTGCTGGGAGACACATTAAACCTTCTTGCTGCAGCACGTGTGGATGTGCCATCCTGGAGAAGTTGGACAACCTGTGCAACTTCTGTAGGGTTAAGGAATCGCCTCATGCTGCCAGTAGAGATAATTACTCAAGCCAAAACTAGCACGAGTGGAAAACCAGCCAAAAAAGATCAAGAGGGAGAAACTTGAAATGACCTCCACATGTTAAACCAGTCCTGTTTTGAGGGTTTTGTAATTGTTGCCACTTTAGTGCACCTGTCGTTAAGTCCATGAACACCAATACAGCTGAAAGTGATTAACAATGTCCTCAGCTGCTTCATCAACCAGAAAATTATCAGACAGGTTTCATTGATTTCATGCCAGGCCCAATAAAAAAAGTGCTCCTTTAATTTTTGTGAGCAGTGTATAAAACAACAAAGAAAACAGAACTGTCAAAACAAAAATATATATATAACAAAAAAATTCATATTCTGTTGAAAAAGGAGTGGGAAGAAGCCGATGCTATCCCAAAATACACATGCTGATATTTCTATGATTAAATAACTCATAACCCTCGATCCTTTCAGAAAACATGTTTTTATATTTTCTGGTAATTGATTATTTCTTGCTCTGTGTAAATTATTTGTCCAGTTTTAAATTTTACGAGATCCATAATGTTAACGATATCCATAAATAATGAATTTGTGTGCTCCAGATGTCCCACTTTATGAAGGATTCTTACTGATTTTGTTGTAATGTAGAAGGTGGCTGTAAAGAGCATTTGTATTTATTTCCCATAATCTCCACACAGTAACTCAGAAATGATGCAACCATTGAATAGTGAAGGGTTTTTAATGATTCCTGGTTTAGTAAATGCCTTGTTTTTGCCAACACACCAATACTTTTAGCCATTTTTGATTTGACATGTCTGCTATGAGGCTTCCAGCAGGTTTTATGATCCAGCATAACACCAACAAACTTGTATTGATACACCCGTTCAATACCTGTGTTATCTACCATTACTTGTTCTGGTACTTTTCGTTTCCCAAACCTTATAATCTAGGTTTTACTTAATTATTCATATCAAACCACAGTTTTGGATTATTAATATATGATGTTATTGTCCATAAAAGCTGTTGTAAACTCTCCCCAGAACAAAAAACATTGGTATCATATATAATATAAATTTAATTATCTTCGATATCATTGATATAAATTAATAATTTAAGTGCTAAAACTGACCCTTGAGGAACACCACAGTTAATATCCCTGTAAGCTGATTTATATTCACCCATTTGTACTAATTGTCTATTCTCCAGTTCAGTCCCACTCCTCTGATGCCACAGTGTTCCAGTTTTGTAAATATCTCATGGTCAATGCTTTCTTTAGGTCTATAAATGTTCCTGCTGCATATCTTTTACTATCTATTGCGTTTGTGATTTCTTCAACCAATTGTAATAATGCTAGAGATGTTGATCTGTCTCTTCTGAACCCATACTGACTGTCAGAGAGCAGTTTGTGTTTCTCAGTGAACTCATCTAATCTACCTGTGGAGATTCTTTCCAGAATCTTAGAAAACTGGGATAAAAGAGAAACAGGTCCGTAATTAGTAAAATAATGACTCACCTGTTTTATACAGCTGCTGTTCTAGTGATCAGAACTAATCAAGCAGGTGGACAAACAAACAGTTACACATTTCCCAGAACAACTAATCCTGCAACATGGTGACTAAATAGTTCTGCTCAACACCTGATAACTCATTAATCAACCTGTTAACTACTGAGTAACAGAGTGTGTGTGCGCGTGCGTGCGTGTGTGTGTGTGCGTGCGTGGTCTCAGGTGAGGCTGAGGGGAGTTGTATTAGTGGGTGTGTCCTGACTCCATTCAGGTTTTTAGTTGAAAATAACAATAAACTGTCCTCATGGGAATGCGCTAGACACACACACACGCACGCACGCGCGCTAGACACACACGCACGCGCGCGCGCTAGACACACACACACACGCACGCGCGCGCACACACACACAGAGCCTGGAGGCAGACTCACAAAGAGGCTCCGAGTCTTTTCAGCCGTCTGAAACCTGGTCCTCCTCAACACCACACCCTGCACACAAACAGGCTCTGATCAGCTTCTCCTCTTGTTTGGGTTTTCTGTGGAGGAGAAAGAGGAGGAGGAGGAGGAGGAGTAAAGAGAGGGAGATAAGGAATTGGAGGAGATGATCAGGAGGAGATGTAGAAAAAACGTAGAAGTATAAAGAGCATCTTTGGTCCGTTGTCAGCTGAACTGCATCATGTAATTATCACCGTGTGTGTGTGTGTGTGTGTGTGTGTGTGTGTGTGTGTGTGTGTGTGTGTGTGTGTGTGTGTGTGTGTGTGTGTGTGTGTGAGTGTGTGTGTGTGTGTGTGTTTCACATGAAGGCCGTATTCTTCCAACACAAAGCTGACTGTAGAGAGAGAGGAAGAGTTTTACCAGTCCCAGTAGTTTTAGTTTCATCCTGTTGAGTCTTGTGGTTGTTGATGGTTAACCTCCACCATCGTTAGGACTGCTGATGATGGAAGGCTGTGGTTGTTCTGGGTTATTGCTAGTTAGGGTTAGTTAGGGTTTATCTGTGAGAACTATTCTGATGAGTTAATAAACTCTTTAGTTTGACAGTTTGGTTGGAGCGTCGCCTCGAGGCCCCGACAGGCTGGAACACGCCGCTGCTGCTGCTCAGCCATCTGACTCCTCCTGGGTTTCTGCTGGGGACGGGCCGTTAGCATACAGGAGGAGAGGAAGCTGAGGGTTAACCAGTCTGACCAGTTAACCATCAGGACCACCTGCACATGCAGAAACAGGATGGAGGAAGAGCAGCCGCCTGTTGGAGCGACTGGTGTGGATATGACCAACTGTGTGTGTCTGTGTGGGATTTCTCTCGTGTGTGTGTGTGTGTGTGTGTGTGTGTGTGTGTGTGTGTGTGTGTGTGTGTGTGTGTGTGTGAACGTGCGTGCCAGCTGCTGTGTGTGTGAGCAGACGATGAATGTGTCGCTTGTTGAGCAGAGAGACAACTGCTGGAGGAGGAGAGATGAAGGGTGAGGAGAGAAACCAGCAGAAAGAAACATCTATCCCAGATTTATTTACACGTTTATTCTCGTCAAACCAACTTAAAAAGACCTCAAGTATGAATGTGAGCACCGCTGAGTTAGCGGGGTTAGCCTAGCTTCACAAAGGGAATGGGCCATTAAACCTTCAGAAGTCTGTGATAAATGTTTGAGTTTTATTTACATCTGAGCAGAAAGTTCAACACAAACTAGAGACTAAAAACACACCAAAAGGAGGAGCCAAAACCTCAGCACAGGTGTGGAAAACAAGAAAAAAAGCAGAAAAGGGCTCACTGTGAGCAAAATCTAGAAGAACATAACAGAATAGAGCGTTGTTACTAAATGTTTTTGTTTAACCAGGTGTGTGTGTTCAAGTTTGTGTTTAACCAGGTGTGTGTGTTCAAGTTTGTGTTTAACCAGGTGTGTGTGTTCAAGTTTGTGTTTAACCAGGTGTGTGTGTTCAAGTTTGTGTTTAACCAGATGTGTGTGTTCAAGTTTGTGTTTAACCAGGTGTGTGTGTTCAAGTTTGTGTTTAACCAGGTGTGTGTGTGTGTTCAGGGCTTGTGTTTAACCAGGTGTGGAACTCCAAAAACCATGTTTTAATGATCATTTCTGATCCTAACGGGTCACTCTGAGTGTTTCCTGCAGGCTGAACATGAAAATAGTCTCCTCCACCTATCTCCTGCATTAGCTTCTGATAGAAAATAGACTCTAGGTGAAACTCTAGGATTAGAAAATCCTGACAGATCTACGTCACACTGTCACTGAACATTCATGGACTCACCCATCTGGACTCACGACGGGGAAGGCTGTTGTTGGTTTAGCGTCCAGGAAACAGCAGAGAACGTCTGGGCTAGTAGAAGCTAACCGTTAGCATTAGCAACTCCACCACACAGCAGAACTCCTCCAGGCTTGTGTTATTGGTGGAGATAAAACATCAACGTTGCAGAGCAAACAGTCAGTGGTAGAGTCGTGTTGCTGTTAGCCAATCAGAGGAGAGATGTCCACATACCAGGAAGTAAGACTCCAGATCCTGCCGTGTTCAACTCAACTCTGATGTGGCTCATTCCTAGAGTTTTTCCCCAGATTATGACTGATCAACACTTTTAAACCAGGTGTGTGTTTAGGTTTGCTGGACTGGTTAAAATGGGGAAACCATTATAGCTGCTGTTATGCACGCACACACACACACACACACACACACACACACACACGCACACACACACACACACACACACACACACACACACACAGAAAGAGTTGTGTTTCTCAGCCAGGTTAGCATCTGTTAGCTTTGTGGGAATGAATAGACTCGTCTCAGAGGAGAGCAGAGGTCGCTGGCTGTCTCAGACACCTGTTTGTGTGTGTGTGCGTGTGTGTAAGAGTGTAAGTGTGTGTGTGTGCGTGTGTGTGTAAGTGGGTGTGTGTGTGCGTGTGTGTGTGTATCCAGCTGCTGATAGATGAAACCAAGGGTTTGAGGCTGTTCCAGGTTCTTTTAAATGTTGTAAATAAAGTTTTTCTATTTAGCGGCCCACGCCGCCACGTTTCGATGCTCCTGATTGGATGGAAGCAGGTTTCTTTCATCAACTGCTTTAACTCATCATCAGTAAAACGAGACGTTTTGATGTGGATCAGCTGATCTGATAGATCCTAATGGAGAGTTTGATCAGAACCGGTTCTCTGGATCAGGAACATCACTGAACCAGGTGTAATGCTGATGTCATCAGAACAGCTGCTGATTCACTCTCTGGAGTCAGCTGATGTGTTTGTGCAACCGTTTGGTTTCTCGCTGCTTCGCGTCCGTTTGAGGAATCAGTCCATGCTGGGAGACAGGAAGTAGGACTGCTGCGTCACGAGCATCCAAGGCCCCGATCAGCTGATCCAAAACCAACTGTTTTAACTGCTCAGCTGGACTCATGAGATCCGTATTTAAGAGGAAACTTTAGCAGGAAGTTAACCAGTAACGGCGTGTTCTGACCCGAGTGAGCGCTGATAAGGATGCTCAGCTCAAACGGGTCTGAACCAGGGAGTGGAGGTCTTCATGTCCTTCAGGCAGCATTCCTCCAGCCTATCAGCTGTCAGGTAACATGACTGGTTGCAGGCAACCAGCCAATCAGGGCAGAGTTTAGTTCTGGATGTCAGCGGCAGAGTGGCCCGTCTGGTCTGACAGGATTCTGCCTCTCTGAGACATTCACTTCTTTCTCTTACTTTCCGCCTCCTCGTCTCACTTCCTGTTTTTTTTCCTGGTTGTTGCTAAGCGCTGTGTCCACGCCCGCCGCTCCTCTGGGCCGTCAGCATCCACCATGTTTCAGGGTTGTGAAACGCTGGCCGAGTGTAGTCAGAGGAAAGGAGCAAAGTTCTGACCGGACTCTGCTCACTTGGGTTCAGTTATTTATTCAGCTGCTGGTTCAGACCGGCGGGCCTGCAGGACCCGTTCAGGTGTTTCCAGCA
Organism: Aphyosemion australe; assembly: GCA_006937985.1. Classification (NCBI taxonomy): domain Eukaryota; kingdom Metazoa; phylum Chordata; class Actinopteri; order Cyprinodontiformes; family Nothobranchiidae; genus Aphyosemion; species Aphyosemion australe. The sequence goes on along the minus strand of SSNS01000544.1, from coordinate 64,655 downwards.
ACAACTTTATCCTTCTTTACTAACTGCTCTCCTCATTTGGCTCAGGTGCTCTCCTCCTCCTCCTCCTCCTCCTCCCTCTGCACTTGTCCATGCCTGTCAACCAGCATTCTTCAGCTCACATTCCTGCTCTGGCTGGCGGAGTTATTTTTACCGTCGGTGTGCGTTTGCTGGAGCTCGCTGCATCGGGGGTTCCTCCTCCCGTTTATTCCCAGTCCACCCAGTTACTCTGTAACATGGACTAACCGGAACGTTCAGACTCCGGCGGGCTAATGTTTCACGCCCTGTCACTAAGTAGCTAGCTGTGGTTGAAAGAGAAGCTGCTGCTCAGGTTAGCGGTCCAGTCCACCAGTAACTTTAACCCTCCTCCAGACCTTCTGGTGGCTGGAGCGCTAATCCAGACTAACCTGGCCTCTTAGTCAGGATGGCCGACTGCTGCGCTCTTCCTGGTCCACAGCATCTGTAGCCAGTTTTTACATAATATAAACATTTTACCTGTTAAACAGAAATTCAGTTTGAAAATAATGATTGCTATAAAAACGCCTCACAGTTCTTCACAAGCTGAATGTAAAGTCTAATCTAAATGAAATAGGTCTGGTACTAAACTGTGATTTAGCATCACTAAATCAGCCCTAACTCAAAAATCTGTTTTTTTTTGGGCCTTGAATGCACCATGACTCAATTACCACAGAGCTGAGTTAGCGTTTATAAATGACAGTTAATATGATCTAGGCTGATTTATAAAGTAGATTCTTCTACTTAATATTTCAGAAACTAGTTTAGTTCATTTCCTTCAAATCTAAAAATGGACTTTTCATGCTAACTTAGCAACAGGTGTCACTTTAGCATGCTAGCAGAAGTCAATAGTTTTCAGATTGTAAAGCATAATTAATAAAATGTAAGTTAATCCTTTAACTCACTACATCAGCAGTTTGTTATGAACTTCAAACTGAGAGGCTAATGCTAGCATGTAGCACGTTAGCATAAAGACTAGCTATGAATGTTCGACTCAGCTACCTTTTATTTTCACCAGCTAAGCCTAGCGTAAACGTGCTAGCATGACTCAGCAAAATGCTTGATTGTGCTAAAAGTGGAAAAATAGTAAATTTAGCCAGAACAACACAAAGGTTAGCCTAATAATGTGTCACAACCTACTAACGTTACGGAGACGTTTAGCTACAAACAAATGTTATTGGGCTAGCGTGCTAGCCTCTGGCTAATAGGGTCGTAGGTAAGTCTTGGTTCTGGAGGGGGCAGCAGCACCACCCTGGGTCAGCTAATCAACACCAACGCCTGCTCCACAGCAGCGGGTCAGGCTGCTTCTGAAACGTTTCCCTGGATCATAACAACCTCCATCCTGATGGCTGATGGGAGTTTAGTTGGAGTTGATTCAGAGCTGATTTGACCCCATCTGTGTTTTCTAACCCTTACCCATCTGATGTTTTACGCTGTTTTCCTGGTTGGAGCGTCGGGCTCTCATCCCTCCTCGCCTCCATCCTCAGTTGCCTCCTAATTAGCCTAACCAGCCCTCTAAGCTCTTAATCTTTTTCTGTCTCTTACACCCCCCATCCCTCCATCCATAAATACATCCTTGAGCTGCAGCCTGTTGCATCCTGCTATCCGCCCATCTTTTTCCTTGTATTGTGTCTTTCTGTTAGGTTTCTCTCCTTGGCCCTGGTCTCTTCGGCCCGTCTAACGGCAGCAGATTATCCTCCTCCTGCTAAGCCTCCAACCTGCTGCTCTCCTCTCCTCTCCTCCAGCATCTCACTCCTTTATTATCGGCTTCTCCTTTATTTTGACTCGTTTGTTGTAAACTGAACTCTAATCAGAAGTTTGCTAATAAAAGGCTCCGTCCCATCTGTGGTTGTTGCATGAAACAGGCCGCTCAGACGCACGGCGTGTCCTTGTTATCACACTTTACCCTCCGTGCTGCAGATAGCAGGTATCGCTCTGGCTCCCATCATGCACTGGGGCTCCAGCATGAAGGTTCGGTTTATCGCAGCAGATGATACTGGGGTGATTTTTAAGTAACAGGTTGTTGGTAAACGTTTAGGTTCCCGTCTCTCACCACCCTCATATCCTGTTCTGGTGTGTGAGCATCTTTTGTGTTAACTTGAACACACACACACACACACACACACACAGGCGTGTTCTACTTCTTTAGTTTGTGTGTATCGTTGCTAATAAACATGTGTTTTTGTGTGCAGATGTGTAAACGTTTCAGTTTCCTGCAACATTGTGTTGTTGTTTGTGTTACTGATGTCTTTTTGTGTTTCCCTCTGCAGTGTGAGTTGCAGATACAAACACATCAACCCCCGCCCCCTTCTGCCCCGCCCCCTGAGACTCGAGTGCGTGAGAGTTACGTTACGTAACGGACGGTAAATATGCTCCTCCCTCCTTCAGCTTTTCTTCATTCTCCTCAAACTTTTACATTAGATTTACCCTCTGTTACAGAAGTCAGAACACACACACACACACACACACACACACCTGTAATCCACCTGCTACCTCCTGGTCATGTGATCACCTGTCTGCAGCTGAAACAGTTTCTGTCTCACCTGGAGTCAAATATGGTGTTTGTTACAACTATACAGCTGTTTGGGCTCTGGCTATTTCCTGGAACTGTGTTTTGAGAGTCTGGTGGTCCGTGTTCCTACGGGTGCCGAAGTGTGAGTGAAACCATCACTATGATGTGTGAGTTCTGACAGGAAACTACACTGGAGGATGCTCCATGAGACGCCATGAGATGTTCAGCCCTTAAAGACGTGTTCCTTTCATTTAGATTCAGTTATTTAGAGGGGTGGGGGGGTGGAGAGACTTTGACTTTTTCAAATAATTTATTTGCTTTTACAAATCAACAATCATCATTAGCAACACAGAGATCTTGCCTTCCTGCTAAAAAACCCAGAAACCAGAACATGTTAAAACCAAAAAAGAGATGGAGAGAGATAAAGACATAGAGGGAGAGAGAGAGAGATGGAGAGGGACAGAGGGGGAGAGAGAGAGAGAGAGAGCGATGGAGAGGGACAGAGGGGGAGAGAGAGAGAGAGAGAGAGAGAGAGAGAGAGAACATCCATGAGAGCTGGTGTTTCCTGGGACTGAACAAGTTTGGACAAAGTTGAGCTGTGAGGTGGAGTGGAGGATGGGTGATGGCAGCTGAGTGTTAGGTGGGGGGGTCATCGGGAGGATCCATCAATCTCTAACTCGCTCTCTCTCTCTCTCTCACACACACACACACACACACTAGGGAAGCAGCAAAGCGCTCTCTGATGACTCCCGTGAGCGTCAGCTTCCTGTTGTGGTCGGCCGATAGCCTAGTGAACTAGACCAAATTCTTGCTTTGCAGAGTTTGGTCTAGGCACGCTTCATAGGAATCCTCGCTGCCTGTGGCTGTCCAATCACAGCTCGCTATAGTTTTGGTTGGGCCAATCACAGCGCTCTATATTTTGGGCCAATCACAGAGCGGGAGTAGCCGATGACGTCAGCGCTGCGGCCGCGAACCCAAGCAACATGGCGGCGGCGCAGGAACCACGTTGGTTTGAAACGGCTTTGTCATCAACATTGGATTATTTAGACTCCAACGTGCGTAAGTCTGTCTGATATACTTAGCAGCTTCTTATTGTTATCAAACAAAGTAGTGCAATGTCCCAGTACACCTGATATTCACATGTTTTTATACAAAAACGACAGAAATCATTGATGTTAGACGCTATTAAAGCCTCCCGCTTTTCCGTCGCCGTGACTACGTCACGTTGTTCCTTACTCTGATTGGTCCTAGCGCTATCCAATTG
>SSNS01000544.1:27967-38564 GCA_006937985.1 Aphyosemion australe | reverse complement strand
ACCCCCACCCTCTTCAAAAATCCCTCCTCCTCGGCAGGGGGTGGAGCTCAGATGGATGCAGAGTGTATGGACGACATCCACACAACTCTGTCTGATTCACCAACTGCTGCCACCACAGCTGTTCAGGAGGAGGCGGGGCTTAGCATCAGGAAGGTGGGACCTAAAGCGGGCACAAATGGCAGTAGTGGGGTGAAGGGCTCTTTCCCGTGCCGGTTGTGTGACCAGGTGTTTGCCTTCTCCGGAGTCCTGCAGGCCCACATGCGCTTTCACCTTGGCACCCTCCCCCATCAGTGCAACATCTGCGACTACGTGGCTCCGGACAAAGCCACGCTGATCCGCCATCTTCGTACACACAGCGGCGAGCGGCCATACGTGTGCCGCGTCTGCCATTACCCCTTCACTGTCAAGGCCAACTGCGAGCGCCACCTCAGGAAGAAACATGCCAAGACTTCCAGGAAAGACATTGAGAAGAATATCAAGTACGTCACCTCAACCACTACCGCCAACATGGCAGCATCGATCACCGCCACCACCCAGGACACGGAGACCAGCTGCACTGGGGCCGAGACCACCTGCCGGTTCTGTGGCGAGGACCTGAAGTCGTACCGGGCTCTGCAGATCCACCTGCGCACGCACAATGGCTGCCAGAGGAAACCATTCGAGTGCCGCCGCTGTGGCGCCGCCTTCCTGGCCAAACGGAACTGCATTCACCACCTGCTGAAGCAGCACCCGGAGGTCCAGGAGCGGGAGATCGAGGACCACATCGCCACACTTATGCCTGCCTCCACCGGCACCACTGCTCGCCCCTCCCCGGTTAATCAGGTAAACGGGATCAGTCACCCGGGTCAGGTGCTCCGAACGCCGAAGGTGGAGGAACCAGGTTATCCTGTAGAACTGGACCAGCCTCTGGATTTCTCATCTAAAAGTCGAGGCTCCGGTGCTCAGGTTGGAACTCTCACCATCAAATCAGAGAGCTCCTCCCCCAGCTTCGACTGTTCCTCCCTTGACCAGCCCATCGACCTATCCATCCCCAGCAAGCGGCAGCGCCGGGATTTAGGCGGGGCCGAGAAAGATGACGCTGTCACAGATTCCGCTTCACTAAAGAATGAGAAGATGGCCAGTGTCTTCCCGCCTCTGCAGCCTCACCCACAGCTGGGCTGCTACCAGCTTCCATCATCCTCCACCCACCCCGCCTCGGCTCGAGCCCCCCGTCTCAAACCTCTGCTGCCCAAACCCGCCTCCACCTCATCTCCACCCTCTGTGAAGGAGCTGGCTCCTCTGGCCTCCATCGCTCAGATCATCAGCTCTGTGTCCACGGCTCAGAGCCTGCTGGAGGGAAAACCGCCGCCAGGAGCCTCCTTTCAGACGGACTCCGCCGCCGAGGCTCCTGGACCAGCCGCCATCCTGGAGGTGGCGAGTGAAGACGCATCTGATGGATCCTCCAGGTATGAGAGCTCTACCTGTTCATGTTTACTACAGCTGCAAATATCTGTCAGGTCTGATTGTTCCTCTCCTCACAGAAGACGGTCGAGGAAGAAGCCGGCAGCTCTGTTAGCAAAGGAGAAGCTGTTGAGCGACAACATTGACCTGGAATCCAGTGGGGAGTTCGCCAGCGTGGAGAAGATGCTAGCCACCACAGACGCCAACAAGTTCAGCACCTACCTGCAGACCGGCGCTGAGCTGGTAGCAAAGAGAGGTGAGACGGAGACAGAAAGGGTGGAGACGCACAATGAGCTTCAGCTTCACTTAGACGACCTCGTTTCTGCAGACACAGACAGAGCAGGAGAAAAAGGAGCAGAGGAGAAGGAGGTAAGAGTGAAGGAGGAGGGTAAACCAACTGCGACGGCCATGACGGTTTCTCAGCCCAAAGGGAAGAAGAACGCCTACTCCAACTCAGTCCAGAAGATGACCTGTCCCTTCTGTCCCCGAGTCTTCCCCTGGATGAGCTCCCTGCAGAGACACATGCTGACCCACACAGGTACCAAGATACAGTGTATCCATCAGAGACTAGTTACACAAAGTAACCGGGTTAACCCATCAGAGACTAGTTACACAAAGTAACCGGGTTAACCTATTACAGACTAGTTACACAAAGTAACTGGGTTAACCCATCAGAGACTAGTTACACAAAGTAACTGGGTTAACCCATCAGAGACTAGTTACACAAAGTAACCGGGTTAACCTATTACAGACTAGTTACACAAAGTAACCGGGTTAACCTATTACAGACTAGTTACACAAAGTAACCGGGTTAACCCATCAGAGACTAGTTACACAAAGTAACCGGGTTAACCCATCAGAGACTAGTTACACAAGGTAACCGGGTTAACCCATCAGAGACTAGTTAGACAAGGTAACCGGGTTAACCTATTAGAGACTAGTTACACAAAGTAACCGGGTTAATCCATCAGAGACTAGTTACACAAAGTAACCGGATTAACCCATCAGAGACTAGTTAGACAAGGTAACCGGGTTAACCTATTAGAGACTAGTTACACAAAGTAACCGGGTTAACCCATCAGAGACTAGTTACCTGTAGTAAACAGAGGTTAACTCTTCAGTCAGACACAAATGTGTAGGTTTAAACTTCCTGTTTTTGTTTTGAAACGATTTGAAACGAAACCTTTATTAAACATGTTGAATGGTAAAATCCTAATAAAGTTAAAACAGCGGGAGAGACGAAGAATTTGCAGTTTCTAAATAAAAGATGTTTGTTAAAAGCAGCAGATGAAGGAGGAGTCAGACCTTTAGGTCTCCTGTTCTGAACCTGCTCTTGTCTGCAGGTCAGAAGCCGTTCCCGTGTCCTCGCTGTGATGCCTTCTTCTCCACCAAGTCCAACTGTGAGCGCCACCTGCTGCGCAAACACGGCGTGACCCACAGGACGCTGCGACGCAACGGTGCTATCATGAAGAAAGATGGCGACGAGGGCTCGCCTGAGAGCGCCGGTCAGAAAATCCCCATTGCTTAAACCAGAACCCACAGATGACCTTATTGACCTGGGTCGACTCTGTTGTGTGTTACAGAGAGCCAGTCGGAGACGGAGCAGACCACACCGGAAAAACAAGACCCCAGCAGCGCCGTGAACCCAGGCTCCACCCCCTGTGTTTACAACACAGCCTCTAATGAAAACTCACCACTAAGCCCGACCCACAACCCCAGTCAAGGTCAGCCCATAAAACAGCCGGATTATTGATTCTGACATTAAAGTATTAAACAGCTGAATGAATGTTTTTTTGTCGTGTAGCTCTTCTCCCACAACCAGAACCAGACCCTAATGCTTTGTTTCTGCTGCAGCATGCAGTCCAGCTGTTGCAGCTGCTGAGCAGCCGGAACCAGAAGACACCGAGCATCCTGACCTGCAGGTGGCGCCAGAGACCAAAGGAGCAGGAAAACAGCCCCTACAGGGCAGCAAGGTAACCCTGAGAGAGGAGGTCAACACTAGAGATCAGGAGCTGAGAGCTGCAGATCCATGGATCAGATCCGGGTCCTGGACCCAGATCCCAATCCATATATCAGATCTGGGTCCTGGATCCAGATCCCAATCCATATATCAGATCTGGGTCCTGGATCCAGATCCCAATCCATATATCAGATCTGGGTCCTGGATCCAGATCCCAATCCATAGATCAGATCCGGGTCCTGGATCCAGATCCCAATCTATAGATCAGATCCGGGTCCTGGATCCAGATCCCAATCCATTGATCAGATCCGGGTCCTGGATCCAGATCCCAATCCATATATCAGATCTGGGTCCTGGATCCAGATCCCAATCCATAGATCAGATCCGGGTCCTGGATCCAGATCCCAATCTATAGATCAGATCCGGGTCCTGGATCCAGATCCCAATCCATTGATCAGATCCGGGTCCTGGATCCAGATCCCAATCCATATATCAGATCTGGGTCCTGGATCCAGATCCCAATCCATAGATCAGATCCGGGTCCTGGATCCAGATCCCAATCTATAGATCAGATCCGGGTCCTGGATCCAGATCCCAATCCATTGATCAGATCCGGGTCCTGGATCCAGATCAGGGAGGAGGTGACACCAGGGCCCGGTTTTTCAAAAGGTTTAATCCGGATAAAATTGATCCAGATTTAGTAAACCTTTTTTTTGCGATCCGTGATCACGTAATCCATCTTACTTTTGAGTCAGTTTTTCAAAGCAACATCGGATTGGATCATTCTGATCCGGATAGGAACTTTTCAGGATCACCAAATCTGGATAACCAGTTCTCAAACAGGATAGGAAATCACAATGTAGAACTACCGCATTGCCAGCAGTAAGTCGGGCTCGTTTCCGGTGAGAGTTGGACTCCGCCAAGGCTGCCCTTTGTCACCGATTCTGTTCATAACTTTTATGGACAGAATTTCTAGGTGCAGCCAAGGTGGTGAGGGGATCCGTTTTGGTGGCCTAAGGATCAGGTCTCTGCTTTTTGCAGATGATGTGGTCCTGTTGGCTTCGTCAGAACGTGATCTCCGGCTTTAGCTGGAGCAGTTCACAGCCGGTTGTGAAGCAGCTGGGATGAGAATCAGCTCCTCTAAATCCGAGACCATGGTCTTGAGTCGGAAAAGGGTAGAATGCCTTCTCCAGGTCAGGGACGAGGTCCTGCCCCAAGTGGAGGAGTTCAAGTATCTCGGGGTCTTGTTCACGAGTGAGGGAAGGGTGGAGCGTGAGATCGACAGGCGGATTGGTGCTGCGTCTGCAGTGATGCGGGCGTTGTACCGGTCTGTCGTGGTGAAGAGAGAGCTGAGCCGAAAGGCGAAGCTCTCGATTTACCGGTTGATCTACGTTCCTACCCTCACCTATGGTCACGAGCTTTGGGTAGTGACCGAAAGAACGAGATCGCGGATACAAGCGGCTGAAATGAGTTTTCTCTGCAGGGTGGCTGGACTCTCCCTTAGAGATAGGGTGAGGAGCTCGGTCATCCGGGAGGGGCTCAGAGTAGAGCTGCTGCTCCTCCACATCGAGAGGAGCCAGTTGAGGTGGCTCGGGCATCTGGTTAGGATGCCTCCTGGACGCCTCCCTGGTGAGGTTTTCCGGGCACGTCCAACCGGGAGGAGACCCAAAGGAAGACCCAGGACACGCTGGAGAGATTATGTCTCTCGGCTGGCCTGGGAACGCCTTGGGATTCCCCCGGAGGAGCTGGCCCAAGTGGCTGGGGAGAGGGAGGTCTGGGCTTCCCTCCTTAAGCTGCNTGGATGGATGATGGATGGATGGATGGATGGATGGATGGATGGATGATCAGTGGATGGATGGATGGATGGATGGATGGATGATGGTGGATGGATGGATGATCAGTGGATGGATGGAGGGATGGATGGATGATGGATGGTTGATGGATGATGGATGGATGATGGATGGATGGATGGATGATGGATGGTCAGTGGATGGGTGGATGGATGGATGGATGGATGATGGGTGGATGGATGGATGGATGGATGGATGATGGATGGATGGATGATCAGTGGATGAATGGATGGATGGATGGATGATGGATGGATGGATGATCAGTGGATGGATGGATGGATGGATGATGGATGGATGGATGGATGGATGGATGGATGGATGGATGGATGGATGGATGGATGATGGATGGATGGATGGATGATCAGTGGATGGATGGATGGATGGATGATGGATGGATGATCAGTGGATGGATGGATGGATGGATGGATGGATGATGGGTGGATGGATGGATGATCAGTGGATGGATGGATGGATGGATGGATGATCAGTGGATGATGGATGGATGGATGATCAGTGGATGGATGGATGGATGGATGGATGATCAGTGGATGGATGGATGATCAGTGGATGGATGGATGGATGGATGATGGATGGATGATGGATGGATGATGGATGGATGATGGATGATGGATGGATGATGGATGGATGATGGATGGATGGATGATCAGTGGATGGATGGATGGATGGATGGATGGATGATGGATGGATGGATGGATGGATGGATGGATGGATGGATGGATGGATGATGGATAGATGGATGGATGATGGATGATGGGTGGATGGATGATCAGTGGATGATGGATGGATGGATGATGGATGATGGATGATGGGTGGATAACCAGGTAGGATGATAAATCACAAAGTGGTAAAAAAAACTAAAGAAAGAAACAAAATGAATAAGAGAAGAGGAGGAGGGGCCTGAATGGGTGTTGTTTCTATGGAAACCATCCCCCACCAGCAAGACGCAACCTCCGTCTGTCGCTGTGGAAACAACTCTCACACACTAACACAACCATGTAAAGTTTGTTTTTCAAGGAAGAACGAAAGATGAGGAAAACCGGTGGAGAGAACGAAGAAAAAATGTGAAAATGATGAAAAGGAGAGAAGGATGAAGGGAAGCAGCAAAGACAGAAACAAAGTAAAGAACAGACACAAAAGAATGAAAATAAAAAGAAGTTAAAGAAACAATAAAGAGTGAGAGAAGGAGGTCAGCAGGCGGCGCTGAGCTCGTTATGGAGGGAGGAGAATATTTAGAGTTAAATCCTCATTAATCAGCTGGTAAGAGGATCGACTGCACCGCGGGGTGGGGGAGGAGTGGATGAGCGGTGGGTAGGAAGGATTGAGGGAGAAGAGGGGTGGACCAGAGAAGTAAGGTGAGATGTTTGAGGAGCATGAAGACATGTTCCATGAAGAGACGATGAATCAGTTAAACTAAAACCTAAATTATTTCATCTCTGAGCGGTCCTCACAAACATACTAAAACTGGGAACCGCGTCGCCACCTAGTGGCCTGATGGGAAACATCAACAGATAAATAAAATTAAACAAACAAAATCTTTTGATTTAAGGAAAACTTCTCGGGTTTTTTGTTTATTGTAAATCATAAATGTGTTTTAATAAATGCTGAGTCAGCAGATTTTCTTTCCTCTCCGTAGGTGTGACCTCTGCTGCCTCTCCTTCCGAACACACAGAGGACTGTTGCGTCATAACGCGGGGGTTCATAAGCTTCTCCCCCAGGACCCCAATGGCCGACCCTTCATCCAGAACAACCCCTTCATCCCCACCGGCTTCAATGACCTGGCCTTCATAGACTTCTCCTGCAAGAAGTTTGCTCACATCGCTCAGGTACCCTAAGCTGGTCCCTACGGGGTCACCTGCTGGTCCTCGGTTCTGATCTCTTGTCCTCCTTCAGGTGTGGTGTGAGACCAACCTGCGGCGCTGCATCAGTAAGTTCCATCGCTTCGTCTGTGACTGCTGCGATAAGGCCTTCCCCCTGCGCTCCGCCCTGGACCTCCATAAAACCACCTCCCACCCAGTCACACCCTCTGACCCAGAAGGAGCTGAGGAGAAGTCGAAGGAGAACGGACATAAAGCTGCGGAGAATGGAGATGATGACCAGTGTGATGAAGAGCTGCCGTCAGAGCAGCAAGGCTTCCTGGGAAGTCTGGGCCTTAAGCACATTTCTAAGGTACGTTGGAGCTGGGTTTGGACCCTGCTATCGAGTCTTTCCGACCAGAACCGTCTCTTGTAAGGGTTCTGATCGTTCCTGTGTTTAAACCTCAGGTGAAGACCGGTTCTACTGATGATGAGATCCATCAGGCCCACCTGGACAGCATCAAAGTGATCCACGTGGAGCCGTCGTCCTCCAGCCTGCCCCTTGAGCCGGCCTCCTCCTGCCTGTCGGAGGGTTTGGTTCCCATGTTGGGTCTGGGAGTTGGAGGACTGGCGGCTCTGAGCATCCCGCTCCTGGATGGCTCCACCCTGCAGGGCCTGTCCCAGCGGGACGCCCTGAACCTGTTGTCCCTGCAGCCGTTCCAGGCAGGCTTCCTGCTGCAGCCTGAAGGGGGTGCCACCACAGCCAGCGCTGCCTCATCAGGGGTCAAACCCAGAGAGGCGGGTGGAACTGGGATCATGGAGCTGGCGGATATCCAACAGATCCTCAAAGTGGCGACTGCGGCACCCAATCAGATCCCTCCTCTGGCCAAAGCTCCGGGGTTCAGCGGAGGTCACGGTGGGTTTCTATTGGTCGGTTTAACCTCTGGCTTTTGTGTCTAGTTGCATAGTAACCATTTGTCCTCATCCAGGTCTGGTCCTGGGTCAGAAGGCCATGCCTCCATTAAAGCCCAAACCTCCCGTCAGCCCCCGCTGCAGCCTCACTACAACCACCCCCCCCCCTCTGCAGAGCTCCCAGCAGGCCTCACTAGGCTGCATCAGCCCCAGCCTCCCCCCTCCCACCCCCACCCTCTTCAAAAATCCCTCCTCCTCGGCAGGGGGTGGAGCTCAGATGGATGCAGAGTGTATGGACGACATCCACACAACTCTGTCTGATTCACCAACTGCTGCCACCACAGCTGTTCAGGAGGAGGCGGGGCTTAGCATCAGGAAGGTGGGACCTAAAGCGGGCACAAATGGCAGTAGTGGGGTGAAGGGCTCTTTCCCGTGCCGGTTGTGTGACCAGGTGTTTGCCTTCTCCGGAGTCCTGCAGGCCCACATGCGCTTTCACCTTGGCACCCTCCCCCATCAGTGCAACATCTGCGACTACGTGGCTCCGGACAAAGCCACGCTGATCCGCCATCTTCGTACACACAGCGGCGAGCGGCCATACGTGTGCCGCGTCTGCCATTACCCCTTCACTGTCAAGGCCAACTGCGAGCGCCACCTCAGGAAGAAACATGCCAAGACTTCCAGGAAAGACATTGAGAAGAATATCAAGTACGTCACCTCAACCACTACCGCCAACATGGCAGCATCGATCACCGCCACCACCCAGGACACGGAGACCAGCTGCACTGGGGCCGAGACCACCTGCCGGTTCTGTGGCGAGGACCTGAAGTCGTACCGGGCTCTGCAGATCCACCTGCGCACGCACAATGGCTGCCAGAGGAAACCATTCGAGTGCCGCCGCTGTGGCGCCGCCTTCCTGGCCAAACGGAACTGCATTCACCACCTGCTGAAGCAGCACCCGGAGGTCCAGGAGCGGGAGATCGAGGACCACATCGCCACACTTATGCCTGCCTCCACCGGCACCACTGCTCGCCCCTCCCCGGTTAATCAGGTAAACGGGATCAGTCACCCGGGTCAGGTGCTCCGAACGCCGAAGGTGGAGGAACCAGGTTATCCTGTAGAACTGGACCAGCCTCTGGATTTCTCATCTAAAAGTCGAGGCTCCGGTGCTCAGGTTGGAACTCTCACCATCAAATCAGAGAGCTCCTCCCCCAGCTTCGACTGTTCCTCCCTTGACCAGCCCATCGACCTATCCATCCCCAGCAAGCGGCAGCGCCGGGATTTAGGCGGGGCCGAGAAAGATGACGCTGTCACAGATTCCGCTTCACTAAAGAATGAGAAGATGGCCAGTGTCTTCCCGCCTCTGCAGCCTCACCCACAGCTGGGCTGCTACCAGCTTCCATCATCCTCCACCCACCCCGCCTCGGCTCGAGCCCCCCGTCTCAAACCTCTGCTGCCCAAACCCGCCTCCACCTCATCTCCACCCTCTGTGAAGGAGCTGGCTCCTCTGGCCTCCATCGCTCAGATCATCAGCTCTGTGTCCACGGCTCAGAGCCTGCTGGAGGGAAAACCGCCGCCAGGAGCCTCCTTTCAGACGGACTCCGCCGCCGAGGCTCCTGGACCAGCCGCCATCCTGGAGGTGGCGAGTGAAGACGCATCTGATGGATCCTCCAGGTATGAGAGCTCTACCTGTTCATGTTTACTACAGCTGCAAATATCTGTCAGGTCTGATTGTTCCTCTCCTCACAGAAGACGGTCGAGGAAGAAGCCGGCAGCTCTGTTAGCAAAGGAGAAGCTGTTGAGCGACAACATTGACCTGGAATCCAGTGGGGAGTTCGCCAGCGTGGAGAAGATGCTAGCCACCACAGACGCCAACAAGTTCAGCACCTACCTGCAGACCGGCGCTGAGCTGGTAGCAAAGAGAGGTGAGACGGAGACAGAAAGGGTGGAGACGCACAATGAGCTTCAGCTTCACTTAGACGACCTCGTTTCTGCAGACACAGACAGAGCAGGAGAAAAAGGAGCAGAGGAGAAGGAGGTAAGAGTGAAGGAGGAGGGTAAACCAACTGCGACGGCCATGACGGTTTCTCAGCCCAAAGGGAAGAAGAACGCCTACTCCAACTCAGTCCAGAAGATGACCTGTCCCTTCTGTCCCCGAGTCTTCCCCTGGATGAGCTCCCTGCAGAGACACATGCTGACCCACACAGGTACCAAGATACAGTGTATCCATCAGAGACTAGTTACACAAAGTAACCGGGTTAACCCATCAGAGACTAGTTACACAAAGTAACCGGGTTAACCTATTACAGACTAGTTACACAAAGTAACCGGGTTAACCCATCAGAGACTAGTTACACAAAGTAACCGGGTTAACCTATTACAGACTAGTTACACAAAGTAACCGGGTTAACCCATCAGAGACTAGTTACACAAAGTAACCGGGTTAACCTATTACAGACTAGTTACACAAAGTAACCGGGTTAACCCATCAGAGACTAGTTACACAAAGTAACCGGGTTAACCTATTACAGACTAGTTACACAAAGTAACCGGGTTAACCCATCAGAGACTAGTTACACAAAGTAACCGGGTTAACCTATTACAGACTAGTTACACAAAGTAAC
>SSNS01000544.1:8228-18228 GCA_006937985.1 Aphyosemion australe | reverse complement strand
CGTCCGTTGGACGAAGAACTCTGAGAGGGTGAAAATAGTGTTTGTGTTACTATAGACCCATCCCACCATGGACCCCAGGATCCTCTCTGATTGGCTGATCCCGTGAACAGAGTCAAAGCAGCGGTGATGGCGGAGAGTTAATTTTTCTGCATGTGTGCGATTTATCGGTGATATTTAGGTGTGGGACGGGGAATTCTTGTTTCTTAAGTAACAAATGAAAGGTTGTGTGTGTGTGTGTGTGTGTGTGTGTCACCGTCGCCCCCTACTGTTTTAGGTTGATTCCAGGGACACCAGCATGCTAGCATGTCCTGCCACTAACACTCGTTCAGTTTACCTCAGTCTGACTCTTTAACTGAATCTTCGCCCTGTCGGGGGGCGGCTCTGCGTGTTGCCCTCAAGTCTTCCTCGCTGCTGACGTGGTTTGACCGCTGTAAGCAGATTTTCTACTGTGGGCCAAATCAGAGCTAGCCAGCGCTAACTCATTAGCGTAGCCTCTAATGCAGGTAGCAGGGCTGTCTGGTGACGGAGTGTTTCTGGTCGGTCGGGATGATGGCAGCTAAAGAAGAGTGATTCAGTTGAGAAAAACTTTAAGTACTAAGTTACAGCCTTTCACCATGAAAGTGGTCCACACACCAGCTTAGTCCTGACCAGAGAGGGTCTGGCACTAGCTAGCTGTAATGATAACAGCTAGCTTAGCTTCAAACATATCCAGCAGTATTACTTGTCTTCAGTCTTGGGACTGGTTTAGTAACAGTGGTCCAGTCGGTTCCAGCCTGTGTCAGTCCTACCAGCTCAGAGGCTTCAGGTTCTTCTGAATCATCTCTGCTAAAGCCTGCAGTGGTCCTGGATTAGAAGCTTTACAGACAATCAGTTTCATTCTATAAAAAATGAACAAAAAGACTCCCTTTTGTCTCAGACTGGTCCCTGGAGGAGACAACAGGACAGTGTGAAGGACAAACGTACGGGTTAACAGGTTAGGGGAGGTGGGAACTGAGTTAACTAGCTGCACTTAAAAAAAAAACAAAGGGCTAACTGTACTGACACCGACCCAACTGGTACCGACGGTAATGGGAAGATGGTTCTGAGGGATGGGGAGTGTGTGTGTCTGTGGGTGGGTAGGGGGGTTAAGAATGGAATATTTTGCTTTGTGTATAATTTTCTTTTTTATATCTAACCTCAAAAGCAAATCAAACCTCAGCAGCTCACATCAGAACTGTACGGCGGTGCGTTGCTGTCGTTCCGCGGGTCAGAACTGTTCTGACTGACCGACCTGCTGCTGGGAAACTGGCACTAACAACCTCCAAACCTTCTGCTCCTCCTGTTCCTACCACCACGCTTCACAGCAATGAGAGAAAGGGTCAGTTCAGTCCAGATGTTTTTAAAACAGATGTTTTTTCTGCAAACCCAATTGTTTCAACCCCCTTCAGAAGGTATTTATCTTTTATACCACTATTATGTTATCACTACCATAACTCTGTCCTCTCTTCGTTCTCAGAAACGGTGTAACACTTCCTCCACGCCACTAGGTGGCAGTAGTGCCCACATTAATAACATCAAAAGCCAAAGGAAGAACATTCCCACATTGGTGTTTCATCACATTTGCTCCACTTCCTACAGAATTAAAGGATAGCTATGGTGCTTTGGGTGTTTTTTAAAACTTTTCTGTAATCGCAGTTTTTAGTGAGATTTTTAAAACTCTGTTGATGATCCCAGATTTTCCAGGAACAATCTCACTCTTACATTATGTATTAGAAACAATGGTGCCCTTTTTACAGGTTTTTGTTTGTCTCACTTCCTCCTGTTGCTGTAAACGTCGGATCATATCACATAAGAAAAGTCGAGGACGTTCTTCTGCAGTTCTCGTGGTATTAACCACCAACCAGCACTGCTGTGGACGTGTTTCAGCATTTAGGTTAGAATAATCTGGGTGAAGATATTTTAGTAAATGGTAAAAACTATCTGTTTGAAAATATATGAGGCCAAGTAGTACTAGTAGTATTAGTAAAATTAGTAGTACTAGTAAAATCAAAACTTTTACTACCAGATTTCTTGTGTGGACACGAAGTGGGCGTTGTTGGCGGGGCCTTCATGTTCAGAGTCTCCAATGAAATAAAAACGATGATCTGAAGCTCAATCATCGCAGCAAGAAGCAGGTTTCACGTTAAAGAGCTCCGATCATAGCCGGACATTTTCATTTAACTTTAATTTACCGTTAAAGAGCCATAAGATAAATAAACGACTAATTTGGGTTAGTAAGATGTTATAACTCATGGTTTGACTAGACCATCACATTTATAATTAGTTAATTGGTACAGTTAGCGATCTAACGACTAGCTAGCTATGATTAGCCCTCTGTGACCAAAGCTCTCTGCTATACGTTAGTGCTTTAACAAAATAATAGTGAATATTATGAGACCTTTGTAGAGATTTGAAATACGTTTAGGGCAAAAAGCTACACAGCAAACGGACTAGCTCTGGCTAACGGGCTACCTCTGGCTAACGGGCTAGCTCTGGCTAACGGGCTAGCTCTGGTTTCGTTTCTTCGTGTAGCTCCATAAACAGTTTGCTTTTAACCAGCTGAGTTTTTGTCAGAGGAAGACTGATTTAGAGGACTTTGTTGGTTTGATCATTTTTGGTTTGGAGACAAAACAAAACTGACAAATGGTTGCTAACGCAGACGAGGCTCAGCTACTGTCGGCAGGAACCGGCTCTTTCTCTCTGCTGAACTGGTTTCAGTCTCAATAGCTTCTAGAGATCTGTGCCCCTATTGTGTGTGTGTGTGTGTGTGTGTGTGTGTGGCCATACAAATACTGGACTTCCATTCGAATGCACATGGACTTTTTTAAACTGTATTTATTTGGAGCCCAGGTGTGTGTGTGTGTGTTGACTTGAGAAGAAGCCATGTATTAAATTTCACATTAATGCTGCAGAAGTGTTGTGAGGAAGCGGTGGTTTGTTTTGTGGACTCACTGGCTTGCCGTAGAGCAGGTTGGTGGGACTCGGACTAGCAATAAGAACCCTGAACCTAAAAGCTTTATGTAGATATCCTGTTTGTGTGTCTGGGTCTTCTGGTTCTGTTCATTTTTTAGTTTGGCTGAGATTTTTTTCTTTATGAATTATAATTACATATAAACTGTGAAATCCATTGTGTTCAGTTAAAGGGTGACTTAGGTTAGTTTTTATTTGCATGTTAATCTAATTCATCCAGTTATGGATGATTTCTCTTTCCTCCGTCACTTCCTGTGCTACACACACACATATATATATAAATATGAAATGATATAATCTCGCTCTCAGGGTCTTTCTCAAATCCATTATTTGAATCGCTTCATGTTCTTATTTCCTGAGTCAAATTGTTCTGATTTATTATTTTCTTTTAAAGATGATTCAGATCTGTCAATCACTACATTTAGCACTTGACTGTGAACTTGTCATGACCCAGTAAACGTGGTTGAAGCACACTTCTGATTCCGGCCCGTTTCTGTTTTAGTTGGAACCTTTTTAACCTTCGGTCCCAGACGAGGACGCCATTTTGGACTCACACGTGTGCTGGACCTCAATCTGAAAGCATTAACACCCAATCGTCTCGTAAATTTCTCTTTAGTTCCTCCTTTTTTCTGCTGTTTGAAAACATGACAGTGTTTCACAAAGTCAAGAGATGTAAACCTCTGTATTCAACCCAATAAGAAACGGCAATAAAGATTATGTTAAGGAAAGGTGTGCGAATCTACCTGGCTCACTGTTGTCTTCTTCCTCATTCACACCTATTTTCCTCTAAAGAAAAAATGTTTATTTTTTCACTTGAGCATCAATGACGAGTTTCGAGAGATCTTTATTTTTTAGCATTAATGGGAGTTTCAGTTTGTAAAAACTACCATATGGTGCTGGTCATAAAATTAGAATACCATGAAAAAAATTATTTCAGTAATTCCATTTAAAAAGTGAAACTTGTATATTAGATTCATTCATCACACATAGACTGATATATTTCACATGTTTATTTCTATTATGTTGATGATTCTAACTGACAACTAATGAAAATCCCAAATTCAGGATCTCAGAATATTAGAATATTGTGAAAAGGTTCTATACTGAAGACCCCTGGTGTCACACTCTAATCAGCTAATGAACTCCAAACAGCTGCAAAAGCCTTTAAATGGTCTCTCAGTCTAGTTCTGTAGGCTACACAATCATGGGGAAGACTGCTGACTTGACAGTCGTCCAAAAGACGACCATTGACACCTTGCACAAGGAGGGCAAGACACAAAAGGTCATTGCTAAAGAGGCTGGCTGTTCACAGAGCTCTGTGTCCAAGCACATTAATAGAGAGGTGAAGGGAAGGACAAGATGTGGTAGAGAAGAGTCTACAAGCAACAGGGATAACCACCCTGGAGAGGACTGTGGAACAACACCCACTCAAAGATGTGGGGTAGATTCACAAAGTGGACTGCAGCTGGAGTCAGTGCTTCAAGAACCACCACGCACAGACGTATGAAGACATGGTTTCAGCTGTCATAGACCTTGTGTCAAGCCACTCTAGAACAAGAGACAGCGTCAGAAGCGTCTCACCTGGGCTAAAGACAAAAGGACTGGACTGCTGCTGAGTGGTCCAGAGTTCTGTTCTCTGATGAAAGTCAATGCTGCATTTCCTTTGGAGATCAAGGTCCCAGAGTCTGGAGGAAGAGAGGAGAGGCTCAGAATCCACGTTGCTGGAGGTCCAGTGTAAAGTTTCCAGTCAGTGATGGTTTGGGGTGCCATGTCATCTGCTGGTGTTGGTCCATTGTGTTTTCTGAGGTCCAAGGTCAACGCAGCCGTCTACCAGGAAGTTCTAGAGCCCTTCATGCTTCCTGCTGCTGACCAACTTTATGGAGATGCAGATTTCATTTTCCAACAGGACTTGGCACCTGCACACAGTGCCAAAGCTACCAGTACCTGGTTTAAGGACCATGGTGTCCCTGTTCTTGATTCTGACCTTAACCCCATAGAACATCTATGGGCTATTGTGAAGAGGAAGATGCAACACGCCAGAGCCAACAGTTCAGAAGAGCTGAAGGCCACTATCAGAGCAACATGGCTCTCATAACACCTGAGCAGAGCCACAAACTGATGGACTCCATGCCACGCCCCATTGCTGCAGTAATCCAGGCCAAAGGAGCCCAACTAAACACTGATGCTGTACATGCTCATAGTTCCGACTTTTCAGTTGGTCAACATTTCTAAAATCTTTTTGTTGCTTTGGTCTGAATTGATATTCTAATATTCTGAGATACTGAATTGGGGATTTTCATTAGTTGTCAGTTAGAATCATCAACATGTGAAATCTATCAGTCTGTGTGTAATAAATGAATCTAATATACAAGCTTCACTTTTTGAATGGAATTACTGAAATAAATCAACTTTGTCAGAATATTCTGATTCTATGACCAGCACCTGCATAAACAAACAGAATTAAATCATTTAGAAATATTTATCCTAAACGTTTGGCTGCACAGTGTCAGAGCTTGGTCCACATTGCCGGCAGTAAGTCGGGCTTGTTTCCGGTGAGAGTTGGACTCCGCCAAGGCTGCCCTTTGTCACCGATTCTGTTCATAACTTTTATGGACAGGATTTCTAGGTGCAGCCAAGGTGGTGAGGGGATCCGTTTTGGTGGCCTAAGGATCAGGTCTCTGCTTTTTGCAGATGATGTGGTCCTGTTGGCTTCGTCAGAACGTGATCTCCGGCTTTCGCTGGAGCAGTTCGCAGCCGGGTGTGAAGCAGCTGGGATGAGAATCAGCTCCTCTAAATCCGAGACCATGGTCTTGAGTCGGAAAAGGGTAGAATGCCTTCTCCAGGTCAGGGACGAGGTCCTGCCCCAAGTGGAGGAGTTCAAGTATC
Organism: Aphyosemion australe; assembly: GCA_006937985.1. Taxonomy (NCBI): domain Eukaryota; kingdom Metazoa; phylum Chordata; class Actinopteri; order Cyprinodontiformes; family Nothobranchiidae; genus Aphyosemion; species Aphyosemion australe. The sequence goes on along the minus strand of SSNS01000544.1, from coordinate 12,354 downwards.
TCAGGGTCTTGTTCACGAGTGAGGGAAGGGTGGAGCGTGAGATCGACAGGCGGATTGGTGCTGCGTCTGCAGTGATGGGGGCGTTGTACCGGTCTGTCGTGGTGAAGAGAGAGCTGAGTCGAAAGGGGAAGCTCTCAATTTACCGGTCGATCTACGTTCCTACCCTCACCTATGGTCACGAGCTTTGGGTAGTGACCGAAAGAACGAGATCGCGGATACAAGCGGCCGAAATGAGTTTTCTTCGCAGGGTGTCTGGGCTCTCCCTTAGAGATAGGGTGAGAAGCTCGGTCATCCGGGAGGGGCTCGGAGTAGACCTGCTGCTCCTCCACATCGAGAGGAGCCAGTTGAGGTGGCTCGGGCATCTGATTAGGATGCCTCCTGGACGCCTCCCTGGTGAGGTTTTCCGGGCACGTCCAACCGGGAGGAGACCTAGAGGAAAACCCAGGACACGCTGGAGGGACTATGTCTCTCAGCTGGCCTGGGAACGCCTTGGGATTCCCCCGGAGGAGCTGGCCCAAGTGGCTGGGGAGAGGGAGGTCTGGGCTTCCCTCCTTAAGCTGCTGCCCCCGCGACCCGACTCCGGATAAGCGGGAGAAAATGGATGGATGGAGGGTTTGGCTGCACTACAGTAAACACATAATACACAACTTACAAACACCTTTTATAACCATTAAATATCATTCCAGAGCTTTTGTAAATAATGGGAGGAACAGGCTGACTTAAAACTCTGGACAGGATTTCTAGGTGCAGCCAAGGTGGTGAGGGGATCTGTTTTGGTGGCCTAAGGATCAGGTCTCTGCTTTCGCAGATGATGTGGTCCTGTTGGCTTCGTCAGAACGTGATCTCCAGCTTTCACTGGAGTGGTTCGGAGTCAAGTGTGAAGCAGCTGGGATGAGAATCAGCTCCTCTAAATCCGAGACCATGGTCTTGAGTCAGAAAAGGGTAGAATGCCTTCTCCAGGTCAGGGGCGAGGTCCTGCCCCAAGTGGAGGAGTTTAAGTATCTCGGGGTCTTGTTCACGAGTGAGGGAAAGAAGGTGCGCGAGATCAATGGATTGGTGCTGCGTCTGCAGTGATGCGGGCGTTGTACCGGTCTGTCGTGGTGAAGAGAGAGCTGAGCCAGAAGGAGAAGCTCTCAATTTACCGGTCGATCTACGTTCCTACCCTCACCTATGGTCACGAGCTTTGGGTAGTGACCGAAAGAACGAGATCGAGGATACAAGCGGCCGAAATGAGTTTTCTCCTCAGGGTTTCTGGGCTCTCCCTTAGAGATAGGGTGAGATGCTCAGTCATTCGGGAGGGGCTCGCAGTAGACCCGCTGCTCCTCCACATCGAGAGGAGCCAGTTGAGGTGGCTCGGGCATCTGATTAGGATGCCTCCTGGACGCCTCCCTGGTGAGGTTTTCTGGGCACGTCCAACCAGGAGGAGACCTAAAGGAAGACCCAGGACACGCTGGAGGGACGTCTCGTCTGGCCAGGGAACGCCTTGGGATTCCCCCGGAGGACCTGGCCCAAGTGGCTGGGGAGAGGGAAGTCTGGGCCTCTCTGCTTAGGCTGCTGCCCCCGCGACCCAACCCCTGATAAGCGGAGGAGACTGGATGGATGGATAAAACTCTGAGTTTATTTATCTTCATTGAATCTTTCTATCATCTGGATGAACTCCATATACATTCTACAGTACTTAACATTGTTTTATAAAAAGTTAAAATTTTAATATTTTTAATGTTTTACATAAAGGTTGTGTGAAATCATAACAGCCAGACTTATTTTTTTCCTGTATGTGAACTTTAATAACAGACACACTAGTCCAGTATAAAGAAGATAAAATACATGTATAACAAATACAAGCATGTTTTTTATTATTAGTAAAATAACAGAATTTATTGTTGCTTTTAAAATAATCCTTGTAACTCCACACAAGACAAATAAAATATAAAGAATAAAGTTTACTAAAAGATTGTAGTTTAATTTATCATTAAAAACCTGGAGGACCGAGGGAGCGGCACTGAGGCAGTGATTGACAGCACCACCATCAACCACCCCACGTGGGCTCTCGGAGTTTCCCAGTCGGAAAAACTAGTCATTTACAAGCGCGTGCGCACTCGCGCGTGTACAGGAGCGCACAAACAAGCAAACCTAGCGCTCAGGAGAACAAGCAGACTCAGAAGCACCAGCAGGTTGGAGGATTTACTGTCCACCGCGATCACCAGAAAAAAAGGGGAGGAGGAGGTTTTTTTTTCAAGGAGGCGAGCGGCTCCGAGCTCTAACGTGTCATATCGGCAGGTGAGTGGTTGCGCCAGGTGGAGGTGCGGCCGACTCAGCTGGAGTCCAGTGCAGCGCAGCCACGTAGTAAGGTAGACAACGTCACCTTGCGCTGCATCTCTACAGCAATCAGCTGGGGCTGATTCTAAATCAGTGTGGAGCAGAGTTTTGACCTGAAGGTGGAGATATAATTATGGTTTTTGCCTGTAATATTACATTTTAAGTAAGTTGCACTAAACTGCCAAAATAATGATTACACATGTCTACAGCACTATTAGATACTCATCTATACAGGTTATCAGCACAAAAAAGTTGATTTAGGTGTTACTCGTGACTTTAATCTCCAGATCAACAGAGCGTTATGAAGGGAAATAAAGCGGTGTTTGTGTTGCGTCGCCGCACGGTGGCGCTGTGGAGCCAGCCAGCAGGTTTGGTTCTTCTTCCGGTTTCCCGTTTCAGCGGGAACCTGTTAACGGAGCGGATGGAGCGTAGCTCCAGTAAGTAGAAGAATCTCTTAAACAACACGGTTTGCCCTTTTGTTTAATCTCACCGGGAGAAAAAATATCATCCAAACATTTTAATCGTGATTTCTGAGTTAATTTCTCCATCTGCTAACTTTAGCTAACTTAGCACGCTAGTGCACCGCATGGCTAACTCGGTAGCTCCCAGGGTTCGAATTACGGGGGAGCTAAAGGGAGCCCGGCTCCCCTGAAAGGGTGATGGGCTCCCCTGGAAGCCCTCAACTTACACACCCAGGGGGAGCCCGAAAAAAGATCCAGTTTCTACCTATATAACATTATTTATTTGGACTCTCGGTGTACTGGGTCGTTTTTTGGGCGGAGAGGATGGAGAGCGGCAGAGCACTGATTGCTGATGTGCTCCGGGCAGCTGCGTCCTGCACACGGCCACAGTAACATTCTCAAAGTGGCGCCACCAAAAAAAAACATAATTAACACACGATCGTTCATGTTTGCTCATAGTTTCTGTTTTTCATTTGTGCCTGACGCGCTCCGCTGCTGCAGAGCTCATCTCCCGTGCTTTGGTGACCTCACCTCACTGGCGCGGCCGCGCAGCACACACTCCGCTATTTTTGCGGTCGATAGATCTTTTTGATCTGCTAATTTAACTCATGAGTTGAAAATGAAGAAGCCAGGCAGCAGTTTTTCTGGAGAATTGAGAGGAGATGCAGCTAAGAGACAGACAGGAGAGGAAAATAGTCGCATAAAAAAACAAAACAAAATGCTTGAAAAGGAAAATGTAGATAGATTTATCCCACTACATGTTTGTAACTTTATAATAATAATAATTTATAAGCATGTAATATTTACTTATTTTATACAATTCAGATCACCGTCAAAACTCAGTCCCACACCCAGGGCCGTTTCAAGGCATTTTGGGGATCAAGGCAAAGTAGCCCCCCCCCCAAATGGGCTCCCCCAGAAGCCTCTGTGTAATTCGCACCCTGGTAGCTCCGTTAGCTTCTGTGTTGTGTCTTCACAAACTAAACGTTATTATTGCAGTTTCGTCATAGAAGGTTTATTTTCTCTCCCTTCAAAATATTCCATTTTGATTCTACCCAGGGCTGGACTGGGACAAAAAATCAGCCTGGGCCTTTGAGCCGAGACGGACTCACCAGCTACTGGGACGTGTGGAGTAGACTCGTAGCGGCTACCTGGAGCCACGTTGATGCTACGAGTCTGCTCAACGCCGCAGCGGGCTATGGCAAGCCGTTGTATTATGTAATTAACAAACGCTTCTATCTTTGGATAAAATTTAGACTGGATTATCGCGGTAAGAAATACAATAGATATGCCACCGTTACATTGTTACCAGTAGAAATTAAGTGATTTTAGCATTTTCAGTAGCT